>PVJS01007841.1:0-25760 GCA_004027185.1 Glis glis
CTCCCCTAGCTCTCCATCCTCTACTCCACTGCCCTCCCCTAGATCTCCATCCTCTACTCCACTGCCCTCCCCTAGCTCTCCATCCTCTGCTCCAACGCCTTCCCCTAGATCTCCATCCTCTACTCCACTGGCCTCCCCTAGCTCTCCATCCTCTACTCCACCGCCCTCCCCTAGATCTCCATCCTCTACTCCACTGGCCTCCCCTCCATTCTCATGAAACTCATTTCCCCCCCTTTTTTTTTATCTGGCTTCCTTCCACATAAGAGAGAAAACATATGACACGTGTCTTTCTGAATCTGGCTTATTTCACTTAACATGATATTTTCTAGTTCCATCCATTTTCCTGCATATAACATAATTTTGTTCTTCTCTTTTGCTTTTCTTTATGACTGTGTAAAACTCCATTGTGTACACACAGTTTTTATATGCTGAGTTGTAGACTGAACAATTTATTTGCTATGAGTATTATAAATATGTTTTAGAGAGAGGAATGTGCATTTATTATTTATTGATAACATAATGGCTTATATATTTCAAAATTTAGTTAATGTTTTTAAATGTTGCATTTTAATAAAATGAATTTTACTAACTCATATTAAATAAAATTGGTTTTAGAATGTATTCATTCAGCTTATATTTACTAAAGCTATTTCTGATGGATAATGTTATTTCTTTTAAGGCTCGTTTCCTGCTTTCAAAAGTCAATCCTTCACAGACTCATAATAACATGTATGCCTGGGGGCAGGTAAGTATAAATGGCAGTCCTGGAAATTATTTCTTTGTGTATTCATAGTTTGTTATTTTAGTGAAAGCTACATTTTTCCCCCTGTGTATTTGGTGATGATTTCTGTTGAAAAGGGTATGAAAATATAAGAGTGGAAAATAGAAGTAGTATTTGGTGGTACCCTAGAAAATAAAAATGACCCTATCAAATAGACAAAACCCCTTCTTATTCTAAGTTTAACACTGTACCCTGGAGACAAAAAGCAATAAAGTATGTAACTGAAGCTTAATGTGAGGCAGATATGGGGGCGCATACCTGTAATCCCAGTACTTGGGAGACTGAGACAGGAGGATCGCAGGCTCAAAGCCAGCCTCCGAAACTTAGCAAGGCTCTCAGCAACTTAGCAAGACCCTGTTCCAAATAAAAATTTAAAAAATAGGGCTGAAAGTGTAGCTTGGAAGTAGAATGACCCTGGGGTTCAATCCCCAGTACCTCCTCCCCCTCCACACACAAAAGAAGCTTAATGTGAGGCTGTGAACCAAAACGACTATCATAAAGCATGAGAGGCCGGGGGATCATAGTTGAGCAGGAAAGGCAGGAAGCCTGGGAACCATTTTTTACATATTTTAACTTGGTATAAATCCTACCTCTTTATATAACATTTTGACATTTATTGAATATCCAATATGTATAGGACTCTGTATTGTGACTTTGGGGTATTATGATAATTATATCTCTGCCCTCCTTTGAAGAGCTTTTGTAGTCTAGTATTAGAGATAAGATACATACTTAAGTACAGGCAATGTGCCTTTAGAAAAATATAAAATGTGACAGTAGTTAGCAGAGGAAGAGGGGAAGAGGTTACATGGTAGTAGCAGGAGAAGGTGTGTGATCAGAAAACAGCTCAGGAAAAGGGGTGTTTAGAGAATGGTTATAATTTCAGTAAGTGGAAATTGCCTGAGAAAGGGAATTCCAGGTAGAGGATAGTATGGACTAAGATAATAGAGTATGTGTAGAGATGGATAGCAGAACATAAAACTGGAAATGTGTTGCATGACCAAATTGTGGAGAATCTTGAATGCCAGGTTGAAGACATAAGAAGTTGTCTTGATTTGCTAAGTAATAGAAATTTGCTGAAGGTTTTTGGACAGAGGAGCAAATTTGAGACTTAGTGTAGTTGCATCTTAAAATGGGAGCAGTCTGTAGGTTGAAACTCTATTGAAGTTAAGTCAAGTGAGGAGGAATGAAGGCAATATGTTAGAAAGAAATAGATTTAGGAGGTATTTCCAAAGTAGACTTAATGGTACTTGATGGAAGTTGCAGGAAAGTATATTATTATTATTATTATTATTATTTTTTTTTTTTTTGCGGTACCAGGGATTGAACGCAGGGGCGTTCTACTTCCGCGCTACACCCCCGGCCCTATTTTTTTTATGCTTTATTTTTGAAACCGGGTCTCACGAAGTTGTGGAGGGCCTCACTAGGTAGAGAGAGAGAGAGAGAGAGAGAGAGAGAGAGAGAGGAGAAAGAGAGAGAGAGAGAGAGAGAGAGAGAGAGAGAGAGAGAGATCGCGCGCGCGCTGAGGTTGGCCGCGAACCCAGATCCTCCAGTCTCCGCCTCCCAAAGTACTGGGATTATAAGCGTGCGCCACCACGCCCGGCAGGAAAGTATATTATTCCAGGGCATGACAGCTACACACAAAATCAAAATTTTGTTTGAATATAGGATTAGAGGGAGAGAATAGCTATAAAGAGTATAATTGGAATCTATGAAATTTTTTTTTCTTTTGCGGTACTGGGGATTGAACCCAGGGGCATTTTACCTCCAAGCTACACCCCCAGCCCTATTTTTTATTCTTTTATTTTGAAACAGGGTCTCGCTAAGTTGCAGAGGGCCTCACTAGGTAGCTGAGGCTAGCCACGAACCCAGATCCTCCGGTCTCAGACTCCCAAGTATTGGGATTACAAGCGTGCGCCACCACGCCCGGCTATGAAATTTGAATATAGAGAATATATATGTCATATAACTGGAACAGTATTATTAAATTTCTTGAGTGTGATAATGGTGTTGGGCTTATGTAGGAGTTTATGTTTGGTCATAGGAGATATATCTTGACATATTTGGGGTAAAGAGTCATGATATCTTCAACTTGGAGAGATGATTCAATAAAAAGAAGAAAAAAAAAGGAAAAATAGAAACAAAGCAAATATGGCAAAATGCTAATCAGTGAATTTTAGGTATACTTTGTGTGGGTATTGTACTTCTCAACTTTTTTTTTTTTTGCAGTACTAGGGATTGAACCCAGGGGAATTCTACCTCCGAGCTACACCCCCAGCTCTATTTTTTGTTCTTTATTTTGAAACAGGGTCTCACTAAGTTGCAGAAGGTCTCACTAAGTAGCTGAGGCTGGCCACGAACCCGGATTCTCCTGTCTCAGCCTCCCAAGTACTGGGATTACAAGTGTGTGCCACCATGCCCAGCTCTTCTCAATTTTTTTGCAGGTTTGAATTTTTAAAATATAAGCAGTTGAGGGGAAACTAGACAATTTGGGGTTTTTATTTTTTATTTATTTATTTTTTTGTGGTATTGGGGATTGAACCCAGGGGCATTCTACTCTGAGCTACATCCCCAGCCCTATTTTTTATTCTTCGTTTTGAAACAGGGTCTCACTAAGTTGCGGAGGGCCTCACTAAGTAGCTGAGGCTGGCCGAGAACCCAAATCCTCCGATCTCAGCCTCCCAAGTACTGGGATTACAAGCGTGCGCCACCACGCCTGGCTCAATTTGGGGTTTTGAGCCTAGGAGTTTAGGAGAACTTGTGCCAGAGTGGGAGGGTGGAGAGAAATTTTTTTTTATTTTAGACATATCAAGTTGGAGATATCATCTAGATGGCCGTATTGAGCCACACACAGGATGGCCATACTGATTATGGCCGTATTGAATAGACTGCTAGAAATTTGGATTTGGTGGTGAAGGTAAGGATGTGAAAGTTGATTCCAGAAAGGTGATAAAGTCACCATAGTAAATGCTTGTCTGAGAGTAGGAAATGAGACAAAAGAGCAATGAGACAAAATCTTGAGGAAATACAAGTGGTATTCATAAATTCATAAAGGTATTCATAAATAATCAGAGAGGTAGAAGTAGAGTGAGAAGAATCTTGTGTCATAAAAAGGGAGGAAGAACCTTATATAAGGAAGAAGAAGGGGGTTAACAAACACTAGAATGCCATGGATGGCTGAGGAGGATTCAGACTGAAAAACAGGGAGGGATTTGATGGTAAGGAGGTCATTTGTAGCCTTCAGTAAACAGTGGTTGGGTAGAAGATTATAAGGAACTAGTGGGTGGTAAAGTAATGGAGATTGTAAGTATTAATGATTCTTTTATAAATTTAGCCTGAGGATAAATAGCAGGATTATTGTTATTAGAGTAAGAGCACAGACTGTATTTGTAGACCAAATGTAAGGAGACAATATGGGGAAGACAAAAAAAAGAACAGATGTTTAAGATCCTCAGAAGGAGATGATGTGGTCACAAGCACTATATGGGGTTAAGCATGGGTTAAGGAGGTGGGACATTCCTTTTTGCAAAAGCAAAAGATGAGAAAAAGGGCGAAGATAGATTTTGAGGCAGAGATAAAGCTCACAGAATTGTGTTTTTTCATTAATAAATTATTTGCTGAAATGAGAAAGACTGCAGTTTAGGACTGGAAAATAGAAAAAAATTAAAAACAGCTGTAAGGAATATAAGACATCAATAGAGGACAAAGAAGACTTTTATAGCAGTGATAAGGACCCATTTTTATTCACTAACTTTCTAGAACATGCTTCCATAATGTTCTTCAACCATGCTTTATAGTTCAGGTGCTGGATCAAAGATAAAAGATTTGGGGGATAACTTAGGATGGGAATGAGAAAGATGGGTACATTAAAAAGGGAGGTAGTGCCGGATGTGGTGGTACATACCTGTAATCCCAGTACTAGGGAGGCTGAGACAGAAGGATCGTAGGTTTAAGGATAGACACTGCAATTTAGCAGAAGCCCTTAGCAACTTAGTGAGACCCTGGTTCAGAATAAAAAATAAAATAGAGATAAAACATCTGGGTTCAATCCCTAGTACCGCATAAACAAAAAAAGGTCGGGGGGTAGAGCCAGGTGTGATGGCACATGCCTGTAATCCCAGTATTTGAGAGGCTGAGACAGGAGGGTTGCAGATTTGAGGCCAGCCATAGCAGCTTAGTAAGATACTCTATAACTTAGCTAGACGCTGTTCCAAAATAAAAAACAAAGAAGAGCTGGGGGTGTAGCTCAGAGATAGAATGCCCTTGGGTTCAACCCTTGGTTCTCCCCCTGCCCCCAAAATAAGTGGGGGTAGAAGTTTTAGAGCAGTGTTAATTGGCTACCTGGCTGAGTAGAAGATAAATGATGTACTAATTAAGATTAAGTCCCCTTTCCTTTGAATATAGAGTGGTCTGAATTTTGTCCTGATTTCTCTGCATCCACTGTTTCTCTGGGTGATAGCATTGCTCTTAGGGCTTCAAATTTCATCTGAGAGCTAGCTTGCCAATCTCCATCTTTTGTTTGGCTTCATATTGAGCTCTAGACTTTAATTCTTTTTCTGCCTGCTGCAGATCACTTGACTTTCCTGTAGACATGTCACAAACAGAATGCCCCAACCTCACCTTCCCCCTTGTCACACTATCCTGTTCTTCCTGATTTCCCATTTTTAGAGGGCCTCACCATTCTTTTAATTCCCAATGCATGAAACTTTAGTCATTTATAATTTCTCCTTTCTGCCCCTAATTAATCATATTTTGCTCCATTTCTTCTATTCATTCCCTCCCTTCATGTCATTAACCAAAGTCAGGTTGATGTTACTTTTCACATGGACTGGTGGAATTCCCTGCTAACTGGTCTTAGTGTTTCAGCTTTTTTCTCTATTATGCCAGTGGCCAGATTACTCTCCTTAATGTAGTAGTCTTGAATGTCAGCTCTGAAATCTTTAATAACTCCTTACTGAATTACATATGAACCCTTTATATTGTTACTGAGGGTCCTGTCTGGCATTACCCAAATACCTTTTTCTACTCTTACTTACCACTTAGACCTTTTAGCCAAACGGAGCTTTTGACTCTACTTTGAATACGGTGAACATGTTCCCAATTCTGTGACTTTGTCTTTGTCACCACTTGGACACATCCTAGTCCTTTCCCAAGGCTCATCTAGTTCACTGCATGAAGCTTTTCCTTTAATTGTGTGACTGGATTTGTGTAAAATCCCTGCCCTGTCATCCCTGTTTTTCCATCTGTTTTCTATGGCATTTATTTCTCCTGTTGGATTAAAAATTACTTGAGGGCAATAGTTTTGTCATTTTCATTCTTAACTTCCCATAGTACTTTAAGTATAGCACATACTGAATATAATAGGTCTGGACAGGAGAGCAGAGGTGAGAGCATGTGGAGATGGTCAGGACTTAGGAGGTTTTGTGATACAGATAAATTGAACTCACAGCCTAAAAGTCCTGAAAGGTGGGGAGGTTCGTATAGCAAAGAAATGAGCGTGATCTTGCAAATATGGAAAGGGTATGGACATATATGAAAGAAAAATTTATATCCAAATAATGCATATATATTCTATGACCTCAGTATCACTCCACCCTGTTTATTTGCTGGGGGGACAGTAAGCCAAGTGTAATACTATGATGTAGAGGTTTGGAGTACGAAACGTGTCGTGAATCAGCCTTTCCATTATACTTAACTCTGGCAACTGAGTTTTGGTTTCAGGTCTGGATCTCACAACTTAGGGGGAACTTAAACCAAGAAGAAAATTACAAAGGGATAGAGAAATAGCACCAATAAATAAAGTTCAAGGAAATGGCAACTGATTGATACAGAGAAAGGGAGAGTAAAGGAGATTTTAGTATTTGTGACTGGTCATGTCAAATGCCCACCAGGGCCAGGGGAGTAACAGATGCCTGAAGCCAGCAGGCTTTAAGAAGACCAGACATTCAGTATTCAGAAGCAGTACCTGGGAGCGCAGGTCTCTGGTGAACTAAGGTTTGTGGAGCCATTCCTTCTTTAAAGGAGGCAGTTGCTCTTCCCTTCCAGCCGGTCATTACCATTCATGTAACTTGCTTAAAAAATATGAGAGCCCACATTATGCAGACCAAATAAAATATCTCTGTGTCTGGATTTCTTCATTTAAAAAATGTGGTTCAAGCTGGGCATGGTGGTGCATGCCTGTAATCCTAGTTCTTGGAAGGCTGAGACAGGAGGATCACAGGACAGCCTCAGAAATGTAGCAAGACTCTCAGCAACCTAGTGAGACCCTGTTTCAAAACAAAAAATAAAAAGGGCTGGGAATATAGTTCGGAGGTAGAATACCCCTGAGTTCAATCCCCACTACCACACACACAAAATAAAAATAAAAAATAAAAAGTGTGGTTTAGCTAGGCACAGTGGCACACACCTGTAATCCCAGTACTTGGGAGGCTGAGACAGGAGGATTGCAGGTTCGAGACCAGTCTCAGCAATTTAGTGACACCCTCAGCAACTTAGTGAGATCCTGTTTCAAAATAAAAAATGAAATAGGGCTGGTGGTGTAGCTCAGAGGTAGAACGCCACTGACTTCAATCCCAATCTCTCCCCCAAAGGTATGGTTTAGTTCATGCAACTAAATAGTTTATGGAAATGATAGCTTCTTATTTCTAATTTTTCTGAGTTTAAATCACAACATGGAAATATAGTTGATAGGCTTATAAAGAAAAAGACTTGTCAGTTGGTAAGAAATAGAGAAGCGTCACTCTGGGCTGGTAGTTGAGAATGCAGACTTTGTAAGGTCCTTCCTTTCCCTTCACTTCCTTGTCTGCAGAGTTCAATAATAGTACTTGCTTGATATGGGCAGTAGTACTCTGTAAATATTAGCTGTTAGTTTTCAGTGTTCATCATTGAAAAAAGTTAATTTTTTTCCCAAAAATAATTGAATAGAAAATAAAACCTGTTTCAACTTTGAAGTTTAATGCTGCCCGAAAGTAGGACATTAGTGGCATAAACAGGAGCCCTAAGATCTTTCTTTCTTTTTTTTTTTTTGTGGTACTGGGAATTGAACCCAGGGGCGTTCTACCTCTGAGCTCCACCCCAGCCCAATTTTTTATTCTTTTATTTTGAAACAGGGTCTCACTAAGTTGCAGAGGGCCTCATTAAGTAGCTGAGGCTGGCCGCGAACCTACGATCCTCCTGTCTCAGCCTCCCAAGTACTGGGATTACAAGTGTGTGCCACTACGCCCGGCTCCTGAGATCTTTCTTGACCTATGATTATTATAAGAGAAATTATGTTAATATTTTCATATATAATTATAACTAAGTTGAATCAGTACTATGTTTTATCACAATGCTAAGATTTTTATGCACTGTCATTTAATTGTGAAACAATTTCCATGAGGTGTGCACTAATAAGCCAGTGTTTTAGAAGAAGAAATTGAAGCTGGGCATGATGGCGCATGCTTGTAATCCCAGTACTTGGGAGGCTGAGACAAGAGGATCACAGGTTCACGGGCAGCCTCAGCTACTTAGTGAGGTCCTCTGCAACCTAGTGAGACCCTGTTTCAAAATAAAGAATAAAATATAGGACTGGGGGTGTAGCTTGGAAGTAGAATACCCCTGGGTTCAGTCCCCAGTTCTGAAAAAAAAAAAGAAGAAGAAATTGAGACATAATGGACTAAGTAATTTACCCAAGATCACAGCTAAATTGTGGCAGGGCCCCAAGTATAACTCAGAACTGTCTGACTCCAGATTCAGAATTGTTAATCATTAAGATAACTTAATGATTGCAGTTTAGGGAATTGTCTTTGTATCCAACATTTTACTAAAAAAATTAATGGAATCTAGTTTCCTAGTGTTTGTTAGTGATCAAGAACCCAGTGATGCCGGGCGTGGTGGTGCATGTTTGTAATCCCAGTACTTGGGAGGCGCAGACTGGAGGATCCGGGTTCGCGGCCAGCCTCAGCTAGTTATGAGGCCTTCCACAAGTTCATGAGACCCAGTTTCAGAATAAAGTATAAAAAATAGGGCTGGGGGTGTAGCTCTGAGGTAGAACGCCCCTGGATTCAATCCCAGGTACCACCCAAAAAAAAAAAAAAATTCAGTGATAAGTGTTTTCCGTGAGTGGCCTGAAGAGGGCAGCACTGCACCGCTGCTTCTGTGATAAGAGTTGGGGCCTCTGGTGGTGCAGCTGCTTAATGTGCTAAATGATGGAAAGTTGGACCTTTCTTTCTAATCCTGGATGTGTTTTTAAAGAGGAAAAGACCCATTTGAAAAATTGAGATCAACTAACTACTAATTTTTGATAAAGTTGAGCTGTGCATTGGTATTTATAATTTCAGATAAAATCTGCAATATGTGAATTAGACACAGTCCATTATCTGTTTTGTCTTGACTAGGAGAAATAGATCTGGGACTAGGTGAATTGAGGTAGGAAACATGTAAAATAAAAAAAAATCAGGCATAGCTAAAGGAAGAAAAAAGGTAAGAACCACCAGGTTATTATTGGTTTAGGTTATAGTTTTGAGAGCCTGTGATAACTATGAATGTAGATAAGGAAAAGTATTTCAGTGTTACAAAATAATAGATTTTTCAGAAGAAGTAATTGTGAAAATAGCTAAAACATGTGTGTCCACGGTGTGGCCAGGTATTGTTTTATTTGCTTTATACTGCGTAACTCATTGACTCATGAGAGATCCTGTCAGGTGCAGAAACTAAGACACAGGTTAAGTAACTTCCTCGAAGTCACAAGAGTAGTAAGTGGCAGAACCAGAATTTGAGCCCAGGCAGTCTGGCTCCAGACTCCATGCCTTTAATCTTGACTCTTGCTTCCTTCATTACCAAGTTTTTCAAGTTCTTATGAATTAACGTATATGATATGATTTATTCAGAAGAGGTTATGAATGTCTGTGGCTGTACCAGACTAGACCTAAAGGAGCTATAAATTCTCTCACTTTTGCCACTAACTTGCTGATTTCCTCTGAAAATTACTTAATAATTTCCCTGTTTTAAACCTTTTCCATTTATTAATAAATGCAATTTGAGTATCAGAAGAAAAATTTAAAAATTCAGTATTACTTGAAACCTGTAGAAATCAATTAAAATGACTTGAAAACTTGGTAAGTGTAGTTAATTTTTAAAATGATGTTATGAATTTGCTTCCAGCTTTTTTTTTTTTTTGTGTGTGGCACTGGGGATTGAACCCAGGGGCATTCTACCTCTGAGCTACACTCCCAGCCCTATTTTATTTTTTATTTGGAAACAGGGTCGTACTAATAAGTTCCTGAGAGCCTTGCTAAGTTTCTGAGGCTGGCTTGGAACCTGGGATCCTCCTGTCTCAGCCTACCAAGTGCTGGGATTACAGGCGTGTGCCACCATGCCTAGCTGAGGTCCAGCTGCTTTAAATTCCCAACGCTTTAATCACATTTTGGTATTTTTAGTAACTAATCTCATCTTGAGACATCTTAATTCCTAGCATAAATTCAGGTGTGATGGGAACAGCCCAAGAATAACAAAGATAGTCCTGTTAACTTGGAATTCTAAGGATTTAGATAATTTTCCTTTCAGGAACCAGGAACATAGGTAGTATTCTACCTAAAATGATTTTGTCTGTTTTTTTCCCCTGTTACTGGGGATTGAACCCAGGGGCATTCTACCTCCGAGCTACAATCCCAGCCCCATTGCCCCATTTTATTTTTTATTTTGAAACAGGGTCTCACTAGGTTGCTGAGGGTCTCCCTAAGTTGCTGAGGCTGTCCTCAAACCCATGATCCTCCTGTTTCAGCCTCCCAAGTGCTGGGATTATGGGCAGGCGCCACCACGCCTGGCTTTCCTTGTCTGTTTTAAACATTTGTTCATCCATTGCTTACACTTGCAAGATATCATCCTGGGTTTTAATCCGCACCACACACCTCTCTTCCTCTAGGAGTCTGGAGCGCCTATTCTCACAGATGATGTTAGTCTGCAAGTGTTTATGGATCATTTGAAGAAACTTGCTGTATCAAGTGCTGCTTGATATGCTGAAAATATTAAGGACACTTAAGATGAAACAATATTTCAATTTCAATTTTTCCCTTTTCAATTTATCTGTAGAAACCAGCAGATATCTCTAGACATTTTTTGTATCAGTATGGTTTGAGAAAACATGTGGAAAAATGTTCACGTTTGTAAATTAAGTTGGAATATAATGAGAGCAATGAGAACAAATTATTTTGCTTGCCACAGTATTATAACTGGTTTTAGAAATTTGAGGTCTTTATAACTTAATTATGTTTGAGAGTAAAAATAGAGTCTGCCTTGCACTACAGATATAACTTATTTGTATATTGCAGACAAATCCAAAGTGGCACTGAACGTCCTTGCTGACCTTTTAAAAACTTATTTAATTTTAGCCAGAAAAGAACAAATCAATAGTAATGATAAATGTGAACATTTTTGCTTATTTGTTGAATATTTTTCTGTGATTTTCAGCACTTATGTGTACACTTTTTCTGTGCTTATTCTGTTAAGGCAGAATTGTTTAGAAATTATCTGGCTTGATAATGTCAATTCTCATGAAGATAATTTAATGTTTTTGATGATTTGGAAAAATTGTTTGGAGATGAAAATTTGGGGGGGAGGAGGTAACATTCCCTCAACTGACAATAAATGTGAGATTCCCACAAAGTACCTAACTTATATGAGTAACTGCAATAAATATTTAAAAAGGGAGACAGAAAATAAAGCATTTGGTTAAAGTGTCTGAAGAAAGCCTTTGCAGTGAAATGACTTGGTGTTCACTACATCATTTCGTTGTTTCTCTTTCCTTTTCTGTGGTAAACTTTACATTATATCCTTCATTATTGTAACACTATTTTGGGAGTTTACACATTACTTTTGTTTCAGTATTATGTGATGTTTGTTTAATGATGTCATGTCATGATGATACTCAGTTCTATTTTGATTTATTCATTAGTATCATTCACTTTTACTTTTAAAGTTTACTTACAGCAAATATGTTTACATTGCTAACACCAGATATTTTTGACAATGAAATTTACATATCAAGAACGGCCAATGAAAGGTGGTGCTCTGACTGTGCTTAGAAGGGAAGTGTTGATGAGTGTTACTTGCATGAACACAATCATATGGTAAAAAAGAAACTTGCAATTGTTTATATGTTATATTCAATTAGCTTAAATAAATTGCTTTGTTCCATTTTATTTGAATTGAACTGTGCTAGGCCAAAATGCCAATAAAATATACTTTTCTCTGTTTTTCTGGTTGTTTTGAATTCTGCTAAAAGCCGAGAAACCTAATGTAAAATTAGAGCACTTAGAATTTTTTTGATTGACACCTAATTGTACATATTTATGCGGTATAGCGTGATATTTTGAAACATGAATACAATATCTAATAATCAAATTAGGGTAATTAGCACTTTAATTCCCTCAAACATTTATAATTTCTTTGTGTTGGGAACCTTTGAACTACTCTCTTCTAGTTCTTTATAAAATATGTAATAAATTGTTGTAAACAATAGTCACCCAACTGTGCTATCAAACACTAGAACTTATTCCTTCTATCTAACTGTATTTTGGTGCCTGTTATCCAACCTTTCTCTTTCCCTTCTTCCTACCCTCTAGTGGCCACTATTCCACTCTTTTTCCGTGAAATCAACTACTGAAAAAAAAATTGCTATTAGTGGATTCAAAAATAACTCACCTAAAAACTTTGTTGATGTATTTCATATATTATATATATATATATTATTATTTTTTTTTTTGCGGTACCGGGGATTGAACCCAGGGGTGTTCTACCTCCGCGCTACGCCCCCGGCCCTATTTTTTATACTTTATTTTGAAACCGGGTCTCACGAAGTTGCGGAGGGCCTAAGTAGAGAGAGAGAGAGAGCGAGCTGGAGAGAGAGCTGAGGCTGGCTGTGAACCCGGATCCTCCGGTCTCTGCCTCCCAAAGTACTGGGATTATAAGCGTGTGCCACCACGCCTGGCCACATATCATATAATTCACTTAGCTGAAGTATACAGTCCAATAATGTTTAATATTTTCATGGAGTTCTGTAACCATATCCACAAACCAGATTTAGAGCATTTTCATCACCCCCCAAAATAGTTACTTGTTTTTGCTGTAAGGTAAGTGTGCTTTGGAGTTTATGTATGCTGGACTGAGGAAAGCCTTGTGATGAGAATACCTGTTTGATTTGCCTGGTTCCTTAAGATATGTCCCTCAAGAAGGCTGCTGGTGCTTATCTTGCGTGATAAGGTGGTACTTAACCCTGAAACTGTCCTTTACTTCTAAATTAATTACAGCCGAAGGAGATAAAGTCCCTCTATTTAAGGGGTACAGGATGAACAAATACATCATCATACCCTTTTAACTTACCATTTAAAAGAGATCACCCTGTATCATTTTTGCATATAATTTAGCTATTAACAAATTACTAGCTATTTAAATAAATGATTGAAAAAATGTTGAACCCTTTGTCTTAGTTTGGCTACTATAACAAAGTACATTAGATTGGGTCGTTTATATAAACAACACAAATATATTTCTTAGAGTTCTGGGGACTGAGAAGTCAAGACCAAGGTGCCAGCAGAGTGGGTGTGTGGTAAGGTGAGGGCCCTCTGCTTCATAGATGATGCCTTCTCACTGGTCCGTGTGGCAGAAGGAAGGAAGGGAAGGGGCGAACCAGCACACTCAGGCCTCTTTCATAAGGTCACTATCCCATCAATGAGGGCAGAGCCCTTATGTCTTAACTCCTAAAACATCACCTCCTTTTTTTTTTTTTTTTGCAGTACTGAGGATTGAACCCAGGGGCATTTTACCTCCGAGCTACACCCCCAGCCCTATTTTTTATTCTTTATTTTGAAACAGTGTCTCACTAAGTTGTGGAGGGCCTCACTAAGTAGCTGAGGCAGGCCGCGAACCCAGATCTTCTGGTCTCAGTCTCCCAAGTACTGGGATTACAAGCGTGTGCCACCAGGCCTGCAAAGTACTGGGATTTCAAGTGTCTGCCACTACACCCGGCTTTGTGTATTTGTGTGTGTGTGTGTGAGAGAGAGAGAGAGAGAGGGAGGGAGGAAGGGAGGGGGGGGAGGCTGGGAATTGAACCTAGGACTCCTTTTTTTTTAAGTTTTTATTTTTGAAACAGGGTCTTGCTAATTTGCTGAGGGCCTCACTAAGTTTCTGAAGCTGGCTGTGAACCTGCAATCCTCTTGTCTCAGCCTCTCAAGTACTGGGATTACAGGCGTGCACCAAGAAAATTTATTTTTTTATTGGCCATTACAAATTAAATGCTGTGGATTATTGCACTTGATTTTATTTTAAATGAATAAGGTATTGAAAAATATTGAAAAATATTGTTTGAAAAAACAATATTGACATATTCAGATTATTTACTTTCTAACATACTTTACATTTTTATTTTCATTTTTCATGTCCCTATCATACAATATAAACTTTTAATACTCTAATGTGCTTGATTTGTATTCATCTTGAGCATTTTACCAAGTAATTCTACAGATGTTTCTCTTTTTCTTGTTTGCTTTTTAATAGTTTACCTGATTAAATTTAAACATTCTTCTGCTCATTCTTCCTTTATGTTTAGTCTACTGAAACAATAGCTGATGTTGCTTTAATGCATTTATTACCCAGTGAATATAATAATATCCAGGTATGCTAGAGTGAAGTTAAATTACTAAATAAATCTAGACTTTTTCCCCCTTCCCCATCTGCCAGTTATATTGACATAAAGCTTAATTATCAAGATTGAGGATGGGAGATGTATTGGAGAATTGAAGGGTGTGTGTGTGTGTGTGTGTGTGTGTGTGTGTGTGTGTGGTGTCATTAAAAAATCAGAAAAAAGCTGGGCATGGTTGCACACGATTGTAATCCCAGTACTAGGGAGGCTGAGACAGGCAGATTGCAGGTTCGAGGACAGCCTCACCAATGTAGTGAGAACCTCAGCAACCTAGTGAGACACTGTTTCAAAACAAAAAAAATAAGAATAGGGCTGGGGGTGTAGCTTGGAGATAGAATGACCCTCCAGAAGAAAGAATCCCCCCACAACATCATTAATAATCATCTAGTCTGTAGATGGCTTTCAAGGTCAAGTTAGCAAGATAGCTGTAGGTTGCTGAATGCTAAGAGTGACTTACACTTTTTTGTGTGTGTGTGCTACTGGAGATTGAACCCAGGGTCATTCTGCCTCTGAACTATACCCCCAGCCCTTTTATTTATTTATTTTTTTGCGGTATCGGGGATTGAACCCAGGGACGTTCGACCTCCGAGCTACACCCCCGGCCCTATTTTTTATACTTTATTTTGAAACCGGGTCTTGAGAACTGAAGCTGGCCACGAACCCGGATCCTCCTTTTATTTTTATTTTTGTTTCTCAAATAGGGTCTTGCTCTGTTGCTGAGGCTGTCCTTGAACCTGCGATCCTCCTGTCTCAGTCTCCCAAGTACTGGGATTACAGGTGTGCGCCACCACGCACCACTGACTTATACTGTAAAGAAAACATAATGTTAACAAAATTGGGGAGGATTTATGTATGACATATCAAAGTAAACTTTGACCAGGATTTTATGAAGAAATATTTAAATCTTTTTTTACACAACAGCACATACCAGGGAGCTATAACCATTAACCTACAAAGCCATCTGGCATCCCCATATTGTCATTAGAAAAAAATCAGCGCAGCCTGTAGTGCATGGAGGTGTTTGCAGGTTGGAAAAACGCTTCCACGATGTGGGTACATTGTGCATCCACTGTCCATGGAACTGTACCCTTACCCCCAGTGATGTGCACAGGTACGGATGTATCACTTTGAATCTCACTATGATGTATAATTACAATGTACCAATAAAAAATAAAAACCCAGCCTAAAAAAGTAACAACTGTACCTTTCCCAACTGTAATAACCTGGGAATTTAAGCAGAGAAAAGCGCATGGTAGAGTGAGGCGCTGTGAAGCGTTTCCTGCGGGAAGGGTGGCCGCTCTGTTGGAGAAGCTGCTGTTTCTGATGGTTCGGATGCCGCTCCACTGCTTTCCTGGGCGGAAGAGCCGCACGACGATCCTGTGTGCACATTTACCTGCTCTGGGGATGACACTGTTTGTTTTGGAAAAATAGAGAAATCCATAAAATCAACAATTTTCCTAGGGATTAGAAATTTTTCTAAGAATAACAAATCTGGAGATTACTTATGAATAAAGATTACCTACGAGTAAAGGTGTCACTTTGAAGTGGTAAGTCCACTGATTAAAGAACCTCCAGTAAGGAACATCACATTTCACTATATTTAGTGGCTTAGAGCCCTTTCTTCAAGGCAATTTAAAAATAACTTAATCTGCAGAGGTTTAAAAATTAATCTTCATGAAATCCTTGTAAGATGCTGGTAGGTTAAGTATTCTGTATGTTTGAAAACATTTGTGAAGAAGTAAAATTCGGCGGAGACAGAAGAATCCTTTTCAAATCTGAACTTGTGTAGAAACACCCAGGGAGCATGATAAAAAGATTTGGTCCATGGGATCTGGGATTCCTTTTCCTTCCTTTCCCTCCCTTCCTCCCTCTTTTTCTTTTTGTCTTTCTTTTCGTGGTACTGGGGATTGAACCCAGGTGCATTCTACCTCTAGCTACACCCCCAGCCCTATTTTATTTTTTATTTTGAAACAGGGTCTGGCTAGGTTGCTGAGAGTCTTGCTAAGTTTCTGAGGCTGGCCTCGAACCTGGAATCCTCCTGTCTCAGCCTCCCAAGTACTGGGATTACAGGTATGTACCACCATGCCCAGCTGAGATTTTGTATTTCTAACAAGCTTCCAGGTGAGACCAGTGCTGCTATTGTAGATGACAATTTACTATTTTAATTTTTTGTGATACTGGGGATTGAACTCGGGAGCATTCTATTTCCTTGTTATATCCCCAGTCCTTTTATTTTTTGTTTTTTTGAAACAGGGTCTCACTAGGTGCTGAGAGTCTCGTCCTGAAACCTGCAATTCTCCTGTCTCAGCTTCCCAAGTTCTGGGATTACAGGTATGCGCCACCACACCCAATTTATTTTGGACCACAATTTATTTATTTTTTGGGAGGGTGATTTTTTAAAAATATACTTTTATTGGTGCATTGTAATCTCACATCATAATTAGTTCAGAGTGATAGGGGCATACATTCACACAGCACTCACTGAGTTTCACCCTGGCTCCTTCCCCAGTCTCTCCCCTTTCCTGTACATGACACTGAGATTGGCATTGGTAAAATCACATATGTACATAGCTTCAGTGCCAGTGTTTCCCTCATTGATTCTCCCCCCCCACATCATTACCCTCCCCTAGACCCCCTCCATCACTCCACTGGGGTTTCTCCTCCGTTATCTAAAGTCCCTCTTATATGCCAATTACTCCCTAGCTTCCACATATGAGAGAAAACATAGGACCCTTCAGTTTCTGTGTCTGGCTAATCTCACTTAACATAATGTTCTCCAGGTAAATACATTTTCCTGCAAAGGACATTATTTTGTTCTTCTTTATTGCTGAGTAGAATTTCATTGTGTGTATACCCCATAATTTTGTAATCCATTCATCTGTTGATGGACACCTAGGCTGATTCCATGATTTGGCATTTGTGAATTGTGCTGCTATAAACATGGATATGCATATATTACTATAATATTCTGATTTCAATCCTGTTGGAAAGATACCCAGGAGTGGTATACCCGGATCACATGGTGGTTCCATTCCCAGTTTTCTGAGATATTTCCACATTGATCTCCATAGCGGCTGCACTAATTTGCAGTCCCACCAACAGCGTAGAAAGGTTCCTATTTCCCCACATCCTTGCCAACATTATTGTTGTTTGACTTCTTGCCATTCTAATTGGGGTTAGATGGAATCTCAGTGTAGTTTTGATATGCATTTTCCTGATTGCTAATGATTTGAAAATTTTTTCATGTATTTATTGGACATTTGTATTTCTTCTTTTGTGAAGTGTCTGTTTAGTCCAATTGCCCATTTCTTGATTGTTTTTTTTTAGTGTTAAATTTTTAAGTTTTTTTGTATCTTCTACATATTATTCCTGTATCAGAGGAGTGGCTGGCAAAGATCTTCTCCCATTCTGTAGGCTCTCTCTTTAGACTCTTGAAGGTTTCCTTTGCTGTAAGGAAACTTTTTAATTTACTGCCATCCCATTTATTCTTGTTTTAATTTACTGAGCTTTGGAGGTCTTATTGAGGAAGTTTCTACCAATGCTTATCTGTTGAAGTGTTGGTCTCATGCCCTCCTCTAATAATTACAAAGTCTCTGGTGGACCACAATTTAAATGCAATGTTAGCCAGGTACAGTGGTGCACGCCTGTAACCCCAGTACTAGAGAGGCTGAGACAGGAGGGTCGCAGTTTCAAGGCCAGCCTCAATAACTTAGCGAGAGCAACATTGCTGTGTTTGGGGACTTTTGTAGGAAGATGTTCAGCAGTCCGTGGGAAATGTGCATTTTGGAATTGGGAGACTCAGGTTTGGGAACCATAAGCATGGAATTGGTAACTGAAGTTATGGGACTAGATGCAATTGTTCTTTAATTATTTACTAAGTACTAACAAAGTAGGTAGGGAGCACCAAGTCAGACACAGACTTTCTCTGTCGAGCATGGATTATGCCATCATATGGGCTCTTGCAATGTTTAATTCTAAAATTCTATTTTTAATGAGATCATTAAGCCTACTGATTTATCAAATATATCTTTTTCAGCAAGGAAGTATTCCTATTAAAAAGGCTACCAAGTTGCTGAAATATTAATGGTAGTACAATATCATGTAACTGAAGAGAATGTTTTCATCAAATTCTGGGTATTAATAATACCCAGAATTAGGTTCTGTATTTTAATAAAGATATTGAGAAAATAAGATCCTGAGTAATAAATTGTGAAATGGCTCAACTAATAATTGTCTCTAATTACTTTAAGAACGATCTCCCATTTTTTTAGGACCCTGAAAAAGATTGTCAACAGATATTATGAAATGTTCCTAATTAGGCATGTTTATTAATTGGTTAGATAACCATTACAGGGTGGACAGACATGGCTCCACCTGGAATTAGAGAAATAAATTTGACAGCCTCTGAGCAGACTTTGTACCATAGACTTGTGTTTTATGTCTGTTGTATGGTGGCCTTTCTCATTTTCTTATATATTTACAGTGGGCCTTTTCAATTCTATTTACTTATTGAGTACTGTGTGCACTCCTGACATGGTTTGTGGTAAATGACTCTAATGATTAGTTTCCATTTGGAGTCTAAAGTCCAGCATGGTTTCAGAGAGCTAATATTTTATTATTGCGGCTTCTCTGGGAAGAACATTCAGCTTGCCTGCTGTGCTTACTCAGCCCGGGTGGTGACAGCTACATCTGCTTCTCCATCTGCATCTCTCGGATCTAAGTCGATATCATTAGCTGTCTGTAGCACTTAAGAATCTGCCTGTATCTGTAACTACTGGATTGAAAAACCACCTTCCTGCAAAAACTTCCACAAAAACGTAGTTCTGTGCAGCGACGTAAGGATTTCTTATGATTAAATAGATTATTGAAGCCGTGATTGTCAAGTAGAGATGTTTAAATATGTGCAGAGCCTACTTTTATTTATTAAGAAGAATGTCATCACAAATGTGTTTGATAATGTAGCTATGCTATGTGTGATATATGGTTTTGTTCCTGTAATAGATAAAACCTGTTAATAAAGAAAATCTAAAGTTATCTGTGCAGAGCAAAAATACCCAAACCTTAGCTGTAGTAGACAGGCCAACCATTGCGCCTCCCACCTGTGTCTCTGCGGAGCCAAGCAGCAGCCTCAGGTTCTCCCCAAAGCAAAGGGTGGAATCAAGTGTCCCAGGGCACGAATCCATATGTGTAGACTCCCTGCTGACTTCTGATATGATTTGGTGTGAAAAAAGTTTCCGAAGAAAGGATAATGGTAATTTACTCAACTAATTATTCTCTTCTTGAAAGATTGAATAGAAAAGCTTGGAGAGCACCAGCCATTCTGTAATGAGACGAAAAAGGACAAACAGAAGAAGCAGGGAGTGGAAGAGGCAAATTGATGGTGGACCCTAAGGGTGAAGGTTCGCCAGCTCCTGCCGCTGCGAGGTGGCCCCCGAATCTGTGAGGTTGCCCTGAATCTTGGAGCATGGCTGTTTCTGGGATCCTTTCACTCTCGATCCCAAATGTGCTTTTTGGGTACAAGAACTCCCCAATATGTGAGATGAGTTACTTACCTATGGACAAAGGTCACAGTGACCATGATGGTTTACCTTTCGATGTGTCTGTATTGCAAAGAATAAGGACTCATTAGTCAGAAACAAGTCAGGAGTGCGATGGGTGCAGAGTTCCGGAAGTCTCACTGTTCTACCTCGTCGGTCACCTCAGAACAGGTAAGGTTCAGCTAGTCTAGCTTCCTTCCTTCCTTCTTTTCTTTCTTGTACTGGGGATTGAACTCAGGGCCATTCTACCTCTGAACTACACCCCCAACCCGATTTTATTTTTTATTTTGAAACAGGGTCTCATCAAGCTGTTGAGAGCTTCACTAAGTTAGCGAGGTTGGTCTTGAACCGGCGATCCTCTTGTCTCAGCCTCCATGCGCCACCACGCCCGGCTCTAAGTGTCTTTCTAACAATATCCAGTGGGATTTCTAACTTAAAGCTTTCTGAAAACAACAGAAGGCCTTAAAGAGTAATGGAAATTGCATATGTTTTACTACACCTTTGTACTAGGACATTGAATGAGCAAGGATTATGGGCTATAATTATGAAAGCTGATTTTTTTTTTGGTGCTTGGAATCAAACCGAGGACCTTGCACATCCTTAGCACACACTCTACCACTGAGCTACACCCTACTCCCCGTGAAAGCTATTATGTTTTTATTTCCAAATGTCTTTGTCAGCTTGCTCCATAGTGTAGTCTCTCACCTCACAACCACTTGATGAAGACTCCAGGAGGCTGATTTTTGGGTCAGTTAATGCCACTCTAAGTCACAGACATGCCCTACTTAACAATGGTCCCTCTTGTGCTAGGTGGGAAATCTCATCTCATCTACATTTCCACATGGTGTTTATCTCATTGCTCACTTGGGATCTGTTGTCTGTGTTATCTTGACGTTAGTCTTAGCCATCAGTTGCATAATTATCCACCAGGAGAATACAGATGATACTCAGAAAATTCCATTTCCATCGTCATTCTCTGATTTTAAGGATACTTCTGAATCAGTAGTTTTTTTCTTTTGTGGTACTGGGGATTGAACCCAGGGGCATTCTGCCTCCAAGCTTCACTCCCAGCCCTGTGCTACCATGCCCGGCTTGGATCAGTGTGTCTGGGAATTGTTCTGTTGTCCTAGTATTCTTCACCCAGGATGTGGAAATTTTCTCTTGGGACTCACCCATCATCAACTCTTACCCCACAGTGTTTGCTCTGGAATATATAGTTCTTCAGAACCTTTATTTCTAGTCACAGAATTTGCTTATAAACTTTTCAAATAAACCTTTAAAAAATTGACGCATAATAATTTACGTATTTGTGGAGTACCGTGAGATATTTCAATAATGTGTGTAATGTGCCATGGCTGAATCTTTATCCACTAATTCTAATGAAAGGCTGTGCTTGCCTCCAAAATGCTGGTCAGGGCCATCTGTCTGCTGTTCTGGTTAATGAAGATGGTGACATGATGCTGCAGCTTTCTGTAGAATGTCGTGTATTTATGTTCTGCCTGCTGGGTCTGTACTACCGTGTGGGATTCTTTGTGGGCTGGGGCTATGGAAAGGGTATTTAAGTGAAGAGAGTCCCTCCTTGCTCAGTCTGAGCCAAAAATGGACTTCCCTTTGCTCAACTCTAGGCGGCCTTGTGTAACATCAGTTAAGTGTTTTTGTGGCAGTCATGGCTAAAAAATAGCTCAGGGATATTATTGTTCAATCATTTTATATGCAATAGTATGCAGGTTACATAACTGCTGATAGACTAGAGATAACAATGATTTATAGAGCAGTGCCTTGTGCTAAAAATACCAGTTGCTGATGATTCTAGAAAGTTAGTAATAGAACAAACCTACCAGTCAGATATCTGCAGGGACAGAGGCATAAAGTATTTAATCATTCATCTTCCCAAAGAACTACCTGGAAAGAAAATCATAATTTCATTTCAAATAATCAATAGAATATTTTTCTGTGTTAGGTGACTCATGCATTAGAGTATATTGTCTTTTATTTCTGAATCCTGTGATTTAATCAAATTAGTACTACAATTTTATTTCTAGCCACACTTTCTTTACTATTAAGTTTTAGAAGGGTTGTGAAATAAAATTTGTCAAGAGACAAATTTTCTGTGCTTTTCTTGTTCTGTTGGGAGATTGTCATTCCATTTTTCTATATTATTTTCACTGTCTACTTATTTGGAGAGTTGCTGAAAGAGCTCTTGAACTGAGCGAACATTTTAATTCACCCCGGTGTTTTATATTATTAATCCTTCACTGAACAAAAGATAGAATGACTAAAGTAAGAAAATAAGAGGAAAGCGCTTCAGAGTAACATGTCAGAACATGCTGAGGATAAATCAGACTTCAACAGAGTTGAATATATGTTGAAGGCACTAACACCTTCTCACCGCCAGGAGGCAGTAGCTACTACCGAACAGGAAACTCGTCTCCTGCTAATACCTTTCTCCTCCGCTTTAAATTCGGAACTTTTGTAATTCTTAATGTGATTATTTTTTCTATCAACACCCATGCTTTGTTAGTCTTTGATTTTTTGAAAGCTAACCCTGTTCCTGTCTGAAATAATTGGACCACCAAAGTAAAAAATAGTGTGCTGCAAAGGTATGAGATGGGGAAATACTTTAGCTCCAGATCATGCATGGAAAGCTTTCAAAGTCTTGAGTTCCCAGAAGAAAATGATGGATACAGGAAATTTTTTTATTTGCTGTGTGAGTCAGTGCTTTTACAAGCAGCAACTGTGGACTCCACGGCACGGGAAAGGCTGGGTGGGATTTTGAGATCACATTGTCCTGGCATCTCCAAATGTGGCCACGTTTTTTCACCTATAATTTCTTGTAGAATTTTTAACATTTTAACTACATTTCCATTTTGCTCACAACCTAAATATAGATTCAAGGTACAGTGATACTCTTTATTCAGCAGAAGTACAACCACTGTGCCCAGGGGAATTTATGTCAGAAAGTGATATTAGTGGAAGATCCTAAAGTGTTAAAAATTCTCTCACTCTTACTCAGTTTCCATGCTTGAATAAATTATCACATGAGTGGAGATCTTTGAGCTGATATACAGCTTTGCTAAATGTTAGAAATCGTAGGTGTCTTAGCTATTTCCAAGCATCAAATTCTGAGTATTTGCTGTACTGGGGATTGAACCCAGGGACATTCTACCTCCGAGCTACACCCCCAGCCCTATTTTTTTATCCTTTATTTTTTATTTTTTTGCTGTACTAGGGATTGAACCTGGGGCATTCTACCTCCGAGCTACACCCCCAGCACTATTTTTTGTTCTTTATTTTGAAACAGGGCCTCACTAAGTTGCGGAGGGTCTAAGTAGCTGAGGCTGGCCGCGAACCTGGATCCTCCTGTCTCAGTCTCCCAAGTACTGGCATTATAAGCATGCACCACCACGCCCGGCACATGCCAGCCTTTCGATGTGGGGTTGAGGCATAAGGCCTCACATTCATGTCCCAAATCTCTCTTACTACAGCCCATCTCCTGTTTTCCCCTTCCTCTTCTCTCAGACTCCTAATTTCTTTCTTTTCACTGGAGCTATAGTCTACTTCCAGCACTTGATTACCCCGACATCACCATCACTGAACGTGTGTAGCACATTCCTGGGCTCTGGTACTGCATCAGGCACGTGTTGCAAGAAGAATGCCGGTATACAGGAGAACAGCTAACAAGCAATTCACTCGCAAGAGTCTAGGAGTCATTGCAAGTGGGTAGTTTCTGCTTCTTTTAATTAATACACTGGGGAAATGCAGTCGATGGTACTGGTGAGACAAACATGGACCAGGTCCTAAAGATCCAAGTCTGGTTAAGAGGTTTAGACTTTATGTCGAAGGCAATGAGGATCTGGTGGCAGATTTAAGCAGGGAGATATATGATCAGAGTGGAAAAGGTCTGAAGAGCGTGAGGATGGATGTAATGAACACGGAGGTCAGCGGAAAGTACCTGTGGTCATTTACACAAGAAGGATGAGGTTCATTGGGAGGAGGCAAGTGGGAGAGAGAGGATGTGGAGGCTGGTGGTGGGGGAGGAGGTTGCTTTTGTTGGAGTCACCTCACTTTAGCTAGAACTTCTCCCTCCCTCTCAGTCTCTCTCCTCAGTCTCTCTCTTTTCTTCTCAGACATATTTGTAGAAATACTTCCCAGTGAACTTCCCAGGGCTGTTTCTGAGGCACCAGGGAGGCCTCGAACCCCCACCAATGTTTCTTCCCTGACTTAAGCTATTTAAGTTCTCTAGATAACTTTGTCCCAACCAACTTTGTCTGCTATTATAGCTTCTGAGAGTGGAAAGCTAAGTGCGGGTGAGCCCAGCGTGCATGGCGCAGATCATCATGTCAAGCACAAACCCAGGTGTTAGGAACAGAAGATAAGATGGGACATGCACAGAAATTCTGCATCATGTCCAACCACCACCAAGTGCACCTATGCAAGGCAGCAGCAGGCTTCTATTAAGCCGGGCGTGGTGGCGCGCACTTGTAATCCCAGTACTTGGGAGACTGAGACAGGAGGATCCAGGTTAGTGGCCAGCCTTAGCTACTTAGTGAGGCCCTCTGCAATTTAGCAAGACCCTGTTTCAAAGTAAAGAATAAAAAATAGGGCTGGGGGTGTAGCTCAGAGGTAGAATGCTCCTGGGTTCAATCCCCAGTACTGTTAAAAAAAAAAAAAAGCTTGTACCATTAAAAAAAAAAAGCTTCTTACTAATAATAGCCCTGGAGAGCCAGTCCTGGACCCTACCCCAGGTGCTGAGCATAACCCCCAGTAAAGCCTTGTTGGGTTGGTATAGCTTCCTCTTCGTGATTTCTATCTCCAATTGAGTGGAAGAACCCTGGGCTGATTGGGAACACTTTCATAGCCACCCGTACACCGTCCATATTACAAAGCTTTTTTCCACTGTATCTGCCTTTCCATGAGAATGTGCTGTCCCTGGTAAAGGCCGTTATTTTTGCCCAAAGTTTTTGTATTCCCAGGATTTTACATTGCCTGGCACATACTCAAATATTTGTTGAATAAAATTGATAAATTTTATTCAATGAATGAATGAATTAATAAAAAAATGAGGAGAGTCATGGGTGTTAACCTGTGAAAGATTATAGCCAAGTCTTTGCACAAAAATTCCCTGAGCGGACATAAATGAAAACAAAACCCCAAAGCTCCTTGATCCCGCAGTGCAGACAAGGGGCACTGACTCAGAGCTGGCACAGGATGTCAGGTCATGGAGTCTGAACATTAGGCATGGGCACTGGGCTTCTTGAGCAGAAAAGTTGTGTGTGTGTGTGTGTGTGTGTGTGTGTGTGTGTGTGTGTGTTTCTGGGAGATTGAACCCAGAAAAACGCTCTACCTTTGAGCTACTCCCCCAGGCTCCCCTTTTTTGTGGTATCAGGGATTGCAGGGCATTCTACCTCTGAGCTATAACCCCAGTTTTATTTTTTATTTTGAAACAGGGTCTCACTAAGTTGCAGAGGGTCTTGCTAAGTTGCTGAGACTGACCTTGAACCTGCGATCCTCCCGTCTCAGCCTCCCAAGTATTGGGATTATAGGCATGTGCCACCATGCCTGGCTACCCTCAGCAATTTTTATTTTTAATTAATTAATGATACGGGGACTGAACCCAGGGGCATTCTACTTCCAAGCTACATCCCCAGCCCTTTTTATTATTTGGAAGAAGGGCTCCTTTTTATTTTTTTTATTTTGAGACACTGTCTCACTAAGTTGTTCAGCCTGGCCTGAAACTTGGCAATCCCCCTGACTCAGCCTCCTGATT
>PVJS01007841.1:25860-54943 GCA_004027185.1 Glis glis
CTCTCTCTCTCTTCCTGTCTCTCTCTCTCTCTCTCTCTCTCTCTCTACTTAGTGAGACCTTCCGCAACTTCATGAGACCCGGTTTCAAAATAAAGTATAAAAAATAGGGCCGGGGGTGTAGCGCAGAGGTAGAACACCCCTGGGTACAATCCCCGGTACTGTAAAAAAATCAACAACAAAAAAAACAAAGCAGGTTTCTGTGGTGCAGCCTGGTGCATCCAACTACGTATTTGTAGCACTTGTTATCTGCTAGATTTTTCCTACACTAATTGGTGTGCAACTACTGTATTTCATCATTTGATCCAGATTTTGAATGTTTTAATCTTATTTAAAAATGTTTTTTCATGCCTGAATTCCTGCTCCTTTATGAATTGTCTTTGCTTCCTGATTAGATTCAGCAGAAATTTGTCTGTTCTGTTGACTCTTTCAGAGAATCATCTTTTGGGATTATTTATCAATTCTAATGTTTTTCTGTTTTCTTATCCATTATCTTATTCTTTAGTTTCTTTCTTGTGCTTACCCTTAACTTGCTTCATTGTCTTTGCTTTTACAAGTGCTCAGTTCATTTATTTTGATGCTTTCTTATTAATAAAGTGTTTATGAATATTTTCCTCTGAGTGCCTCATTGATATATTCTTTTATAAGTAGCATTCAGATTTTGGTTACTTCTAAATTGATCCTAGTCGTCGTTTTGATTTTTTCTTAGGTTTTTGGGAGGTGGGTTTTGGTTCATGGGATACATAAGTACATTATCATTAGATAATTACCATTAGATTACTGTTAGATTGATCATATTATGTATTTTCTCATTTTTTTCAGTGCTGGGGGTTGAACCCAGGAGCACTCTATCTCCTAATTACATCCCCAGCCCTTTTCATTTTTTATTTTGAGATAGGTCTCACTAATTGCTGAGGCTGGCCTTGAACTTGTGATTCTCCTGCTTCAGCCTCCTCAGTAGCTGGGATTATAGGCATGAGCCACCATGTCTGGAAATATTGTGTATTTCTTAAAACATTGTCCTTGTTTATTCTTTGCCTACATGGTTTGTTAGAATGGAGACTGTAGCCAGGCGTGGTAGCGCATATCTGTAATCCTAGTACTAGGGAGACTGAGACAGGAAGATCGCAGGTTAGAGGCTACCCTTAGCAATTTATGGAAATCCTGTTTCAAAATAAATAATAAGAGCTGGGCATGGTGGCGCATGCTTGTAATTCCGGTACTTGGGAGGCGGAGACTGGAGGATTTGGGTTCGCGGCCAGCCTCAGCTACTTAGTGAGGCCCTCTGCAACTTTGTGAGACCCGGTTTCAAAATAAAGTATTAAAAAATAGGGCCAGGGGTGTAGCTCGGAGGTAGAATGCCCCTGGATTCAATCCCCCGTACTGCAAAACACACACACACACACACACACACACACGCACACAAATAATAATAATAAAATAGGGCTGTGATGTAGCTTAGAGGTAGAATGCCCCTGAGTTTAATCTTACTGTTGAGTTACTTAAAATGTATGCTAGTATTTCTAAAAAATTTCCTGTATGTGTTTCATTACAACTTTAGTGAGCATATAAATATATGGCTATTATTGTGGTACAAAGGAACATGTCAATAATATAATAAAAGTGATCCTATTTGCCATATATAATGCTTTTGGCCTTTAATTCCTTTTACTTTGATATTGGTATTTTTATTGCTGCTTTTTTTTTTGCTTTTGTTCCTCCTACATCTTCCTTTTCTTTACTTTTATCTAATTTCTCTCATTTAATATTTGATGGGTCTCTTAAGAACAGTGGCTCTGCACTCAGTCTGCACCCTCTGACTTTTAATACAGTTTTACTTGTCATCTTGTTTCATGTTTTGTTTTCATGTTTCTTTGCATTGCCATTGTCTTGAAATATGGATCTCATTTTCTTTGCTTTTATCTTCCTTAGGAGACACATGCACGCGCACACGCACACACACACACACACACACACACACACGTACACACATTCTACCGGTAGTACTTAGTTTTCAGTTTTTCAGAAGTGTTTCTTGACTTAATTTCTCTGTCAAGGAGTAAAGCCATATCTTTGATCCCCATGTTTGAGCAGATCGATTTGCCTCCTGGCTTCTTAATGGTCTTTGTTCCTCACCCGCCCACTTGTTACTAATGTAGTCTTGGTTTTAAGCTCTAGATTATTAAAAACAATCACATCAAGAATGTTTTGCTATCATTTTCTGAAGTGGTTCCTGCAATACTCACAGCTTTCTTTATTTCAGCTATTTTTGGAGATCTAGGACAATGCTTCTACGTCATGACTTCTCCATTTTCACCTGACTTCTTAGGCTTCTTGTTCAATTGAAATTTGACTTCAAAATTTTCTTTTAAATTTAATTATACATAAGTGGGTATATCTGTGGGCACTGTGAGGTCTGACTGTGAGGTCTGGCCACAACGTCATGCTGGAGAAGGACTGAGAACAAAGGAACAAAGAGAGAAAACGCCCCCTGACCATTGCCCTGCCCCGAGATGACCTGGTCACTGGCAACCAACCAGCAGCTTACATGACTAGTCCTGTACCTCCCCCCTTCCTTGCCCCATAAAAAGCCCCTAGCCTGTAAGGAGGCAGGCTTCTGACTCTTGTGGGCTCTCTCCCCGGTCAGATACCTCTTTCCAGGTTTTATCCCTAAAATATCTGAGTTTGTTTTATTGCTTGATCTTGATCTTTCCATCCTCCAGAACTGCGAGAAATGCTTTTTCTGTTGTTTATAAGCTACCCGGTCTGTGGCATCTTTGTTATAGGAGCCCCAGATGGACTCAGACAGAGGCATGTGCAGGCCCGGCTTCCCTGTGGTATTTCTAAGGGTAAACATTATACATCTGAAAGAGTTTGTTGGGTAATAGAGCACATGTAAAATTGGTTTTAGTAGCCGGGCGTGGTAGCACATGCTTGTAATCCCAGTACTTGAGAGGCTGAGACAGGAGGATTGTAGGTTCTCGACCAGTCTCAGCTACTTTGTGAGGCCCTCCCCAATTTAGTGAGACTCTGTTTCAAAATAAAGAATAAAAGCCAGGCGTGGTGGCGCATGCTTGTAATCCCAGTACTTGGGAGGCTGAGACAGGAAGATCGCGGGTTCGCTGCCAGCCTCAGCTATTTAGTGAGGCCCTCCACAACTTAGTGAGACCCTGTTTCAAAATAAGGAATAAAAAATAGGGCTGGGGGTGTAACTCGGCAGTACAATGCCCCTGGGTTCTATCCCCAGTTCTGAAAAAAAATTGGTTTTAGTAAATATTGTCAAACCAGTCACGAAAACTGCACTGTGTGTGATAGGGTTTTTGATTCTTTAAAATCATTCATCATTTCACTATCTTATTTTCTTGCCCTGCTTCTCTTTGTTAGAACCTGTGCCTTCTTATACTGTACTTATTAAAGGCCAAAGTTTTAAAATTTCCTAATGGGGCCGGGCGTGGTGGCACACGCTTGTAATCCCAGTACTTTGGGAGGTGGAGACTGGAGGATCCGGGTTCGCAGCCAGCCTAGGCGCTCTCTCTCTCTCTCTCTCTCTCTCTACTTAGTGAGGCCCTCCACAACTTCGTGAGACCGGTTTCAAAATAAAGTATAAAAAATAGGGCCAGGGGTGTGGTGCGGAGGTAGAACGCCCCTGCGTTCAATCCCTGGTACTGCAAAAAAAAAAAAAAAAAAAGAAAATTTCCTTCTGGAATATAAGTAGAGCTTATTTTCAGAGTTTAATTCTTTTTCCTGGCCCCTTAAATACTGTTTTATTTAACTTGCAACTGTCCCCTATCCTCCTAGACTCATGTTGGTTTACTTTTTGCTTTTCCTTGAACAAGGTGAGACTAATCCAGATAGTGCTTCTCATCAGAGTAAGCAGACTCTTTCTTTCTCTCCTCACACCCATATATTTCACAAAGAAGTATTGATGTGTTGATATTGTCTCTTTTTTAGAGCTGTGAGAGGCTGATGCACTGAGCTTTCAACCCAATTTCCCATTTCTAAGGAAGCATTTGTTCAGTTGACATTACATCGACCTCTAATACTTAATTCTGTGATATGTGAACCATCATAAGGCTTGCAAACACACACACACACACGTACACACACACGCACACACACGCACGCACACGCACACACACGCACACACACCTACAATCTCCAGCATTCATTGTCCCCATGGCAGAAGCCACCAGCCCCTCCTTGCATCTCCTCCCGCCTCTCTGCACACTTATTGACCCACTATTTTGTTTTCTTTTTTTTTTCTTTTACTACTGGGGATTGAACCCAGGGGCATTCTACCTCTGAGCTCCATGCCCAGCCAGATTTTTTATTCTTTATTTTGAAACAGTCCCTCACTAAGTTGCGCAGGGTCTCACAATTTGCTGAGACTGGTAGCGAACCTATGATCCTCCTGTCTCAGCCTCCGAAGTACTGGGATTCCAAGCGTGCGCCACCACGGCCGGCTCCCACTATATTCTTGAATTCTCCAAGCGTGCGCCACCACGGCTGGCTCCCACTATATTCTTGAATTCTCCATGTCTGCCTGGATCAAGGATTAGGAGGAGTGGGCTGGAGAAGGGCAGCGTTGTTGAAAAACGCCCACAGGAGCACAGAGGGAACTGCCCATTGTTCTAGTTGCTGCATTGTTCTGAACTCTGTCAGGTGGGGAATAGAGTTATCTTTGTTGTTTGTGAACTGTTTTCCCCCTCTTAAATGGCTTCTTTCCCATAAACTATGATGTGCTGAACAAAAAATAGGCTTTTGTCAGTGCCTCTCCAAATACCTTGGCTTTGTGTAGATGCCACCAAGATTCTGGCAAGAGGGTATCGATCACTCAGCTATTATGTGTGGTCAGTTTTGTTGGATTTTTTAATGGATACTTTTGTGTGAACATAGAAGCAGTTTTACAGGAGGATGTGAGTCGGATTCCACTTTGATCTGGAAGTCATAACATATAACATATAATTAGCAATGTAGAGAAGCATGAAGGCGAGGCTTATATTCTTTTTGTGTGTGTATGTGGTTCTGGGGATTCAACCCAGCAGCACTTGCCCTCTGAGACACATCTCCAGCCCTTTTTACTTTTTTATTGTGAGACAGGGTCTCACTAAGTTCCCCAGGCTGGCCTTGAACTTGTGACCCTCCTGCCTCAGACTCCTGAGTAGCTGGGATAACAGGTGCATACCACTGGGCCCAGCAGGGTATGCACTTTTAAACTTACTGAATTATAGTCACATGTCACTTTGCTTAATGACAAGAGATTCATTCTGAGATATGTGTTGATTTTGTAGTTGTGGAACACGATAGAATGTATTTATGCAAAACTATATGGTATAGCCTACTATGCACCCAGGCTGTATGGTATATACGCCATTGTATATGTGGCCCAACATTGACCAAAATGTTGGTATGTGGCACATAACTGTATATCAGCTGGAAACATCAGAGTAAAGATGCATTACTATCTGTTCAAAGAACCAAACCTAAATCTACTTTGTCATTTTATGGAGTATTGGCACTAGTTTTAGGATGACTACTGAGATTTCGATCTCACCTTGTGAGATATTAAACTAGTTTTATCCAAGTCAGCATTAAAGAATATGGTTGATGACATCTAGTGAGTTGAAGATGTCAAGATAGATAATCCATATAATTAAAAATGTATCATCTTTCACATCCCATCAGTATGACATGTGCTCTGAGAAGTAAAGACTAAACAGTTTTCCCTAATTTTGTTATATTTTTAAATGGACTAGCATAGTGTTTTTCAGATGTGGCTGTGCCTCAGAACTGATTTGGGATCTTGTCAAAGTGCATACTTATTTATTGTCACACCCAGACTTACTGAGCCAGCATATACATGGGTGTGCTAGGATATGGGTATGCCATTGGACCAGGGCACACTCTTTCTCCTCTTGCTTTTCTACACTTCTTGGACACTGCCAACAAGTCACATCTGTACCAGAGGCATCACTGAATCTGGAATCAGGTCTGATCTAATCCCAAGAGCTTCTTGTATCCACACAGTCCTGAAGGGATGAGCAACTATAATGATTTGGATTTAGAATGTTCCCCTAGTCCTCACAGAAACAAAGTAGCAATGTTGGAAGTGGGGCTTGGTTGTAATCTCATCAGTGGATAAATCCAGTGTAATGGATTTACTGGTGGTAACCTAGGCAGGTAGGGTGTGGCTGGAGAAGGTGGGTCTCTGGGGGTGTGGCCTCGGGGATTATATATGGTCCCTGATCCCCTTGCTTGCTCTCTATGTCTGGACTCTGTGATGTGAGGAGCAGAACCCGTGTGCTTTCCCTCTCTCTGCTTCCCGCTCCCATGCCCTGAGATCCATAGACCCTGGCCTCATGTAGACTAAACTCTGAGATTTCCAAGAAAACTTTGAGCAAATCAATCTTCCTTCCTCTAGGTTGTGTGGTCAGGTGTACTGGGATACCGCAGTAAGAATGTTGACTAAGACAGCAACTGTTATTCAGGAAGAACTTCTAGAATTTCATAACCATTCCAGGGGTTGGGAAAGGTAGTATCATGCATAGGGAATTGAAACCTGGGTATATGGGGTCATGGAAGAAATTCAAAATCCCATGGAAAACCAGTGGTGAAGCTGGGGATGATGGTTATACCCCACTGGCTACAAATGTCTGTGAAGGCAGGACAATGGAGTGGAAACCACATGGGTGTTGTAAGCACAAAGACTTGTATTTGAAGCCAATTTGTCATATCTTAAAGCTGTTTGACCTTGACCAAATGTTATGGTTTGGGTCAGGCCTGTCTCCCCAAAGCTCATGTGTTAAAAGCTATCCCCAATATAGCAAGGTTCCGAGGTGGCATGGCAGAAGGGGGTGGGTCATTAGGGGCATAGCCTTGGGGACTGTATATGTTCCCTGCCCCCTCCTCTTGCTCTCTCTGCTTCCTGACACCATGATGTGAGAGTGGCATCCCTCTGCTATTCCTTGCCCCTGAGGTTTATGGCTTGGAGCTGGCTGATTATGGACTGAATCTCCAAAATTGTGAGTCCAAATAACCCTTTCCTTCTCTAAGTTGTGCTTGTCAGGTATTCTGGTCACAGCGAAAGAAAAGCTGACTAAAACATCAAGTTAATTTACTTGTTAGAGCTTCAGTTTTCTCAATAAAAAATGTAGAAAAATAATAATAACCTCATTGGATTGTCATTGAGAAATTGAACTGTGAATGTGAAAAATACCTTGATATTGTGCCTCAGACATAGACATTTCTCAATAAATGCTATTTTCTCTTTTTTTCTGGCAGTCTCCTTTTACTTGATCTACTCTTTATGAGTTTTTAACATCACATTTGTTGCCATGGTACTTTTACAGCAAAGGCAGTTAAAAAAATCAAGAATTCCACTCAGTTATTCAGTCAACAAATTTTCTGGGAATCTGTTTTGGTTATTCATTGTTGTATATCCAATCCAAAACATGGTAGCTTAAAGCAATATGACATTATTTTCTTATGATTCTGCAGTATGGGCTCACCTGGATAGCTCTGCTAATGTCACTGATGTCGCCTCCCGTGGCTTGGGGTCAGCTGGGGACTGGACTAACTTATGTCACTGGGATGGTATGGCCTCTTTCTCCCTCAGTAGCTCTGAATTCCCATGGGCTCAAAAGCAGAAGTTGCAGGTCTTCTCAAGTCTTAGGCTGGGAACTGGCACAGTGTCATTTCTACTGCATTCCATGATTAAAGCTGGTCACACGGTGAACCCTCAATTACATGGGAGAGAAGCACACAAGTGTGTAAATACTGGGAGTTGTGGTTCATTGGGGTCATCGATGTAAAAGACTCTCACAATGATTCCAGCTGAGGCAGATATTGACAAAGGGGCTGGAATACAAGGAAGTGAAACTGATGTCTAAAGGTTACAGACTAGTTGGGGATAGGTGAATATACAGATACTGTTAAATAATAGTTAAGGCTATCAGACCTTATTTAAGTGTTGAGTCCCAGCTAAGGGAAGAGTTATTTATGGGGCTAGAGTGCACAGGAAGGGTCATGGATGCTTGGTGATTGTGGTTGATTCTGGGGAGACAGGTAGGAGTCTCCCTAGGTGGAAGGCAGTCAGCTATCATTAAACTCCGTAGTAGTTCATGCCCTGCACCTGGGATGATTGATGTCCCTTCTGAATAGCTGCTTCCTTTTAGAATCTTTCTAGGCCATCACTATTCCCCAGATGGCTTTTCATTTGTTAGACAGAAGTTAGCTCAGGAGGGAAAGGAATGTGGGCCCATGTGTGGCAAAGGCAGAGGAAAAATCTGGGCAAAGTGGGGGCAAGGCTGAGGCCATCTGTTATTTTAGGGCTGGCCTACTGTATTGGTCAGGGTTCACTAGAGTAACAGAACACACAGAACACATATATGGAAAAAGGGAATCTATTAAATCAGCTTACAGTCCAAAGCAGTGTAGTCCCAGGTTTCCGACTGCACATGGAGAGCCAGAGGAACCAGCAGCTGGTCAAGAGGCCCAATAGCTGGAGTCTCAGAATCAGAGCGACCACTAATTCAGTCCCAGTCCAAGATAGAAAGGCCAGGAAATTCTCTGGAGAAATGATGGTGAAGATCCAGTTTGAAGAGCTGAAGACCCATATCTCAGATGAGAGTAGACACACTTTCTTCAAGCAGAACTACGCATGCCTTCACGTGACTTTCTCCTTCTTTTATCCAGGTCCTGCATCTATCAGAACCATGCTACCTACATTCAGGGCAGACTTCCCCTTCAATCTGCCATTACATAAACCAATCATCTCATCAACACACCCAAAGTCACATAATCATAGGTGTTTCATGATCCAGTCAAGTTGACAATCCAGACTAACCACCACACCTACTTTTAGGGAGCAATGTAATTGTATCTTTTGTAGGAATGGTGCTCACATTTCCACCATCTGGGGTTCCCAAAGCACAGTAAATAGGAACATATACCTAAGTTCAAGTTCTGGTTCTTCAAGTCCCTGAACTTTTCTGGCTCTCTGTTTCCTTGTAGTCAACTGGGTTTACATGATCATATCAACTTTCCCAAATGATTCTCTGAGTGAGTGGAAGAATCAAATAACATAATGATACATAAATGACTCAGTAATTCTCAAAACAATTGGATAATTTTAGAACACCATGTGAAAGCTATTTAGCTATCTCAATTACTTTGTGGAATAAAGCAAAATATCCATTTCTATTGTTATCCAATATCTGGAGCATTCAGTAAATATTGATTGAATTTATACATGAATTTAGAAAAGGCTTCCCTCCATTAACTAGATATTTCAATCAATTTGGAGCTGAATAAATGGTAATATAAATGTTCATCAAACTATCCACATGCTTACTGGTAACCTGATATACAGTACATTAGAGATATGACTTTTAAATCTGAAGAAGGTTTTTCATGATATCAAGCCCCTATGGCTATAGTTCTAGAAAACTCTAGTGATCATAGTTAAATGGTTCTTGTAGGTCCTTAGACTAAAAACAGATTTGAAAGACCTCAGTGCACTATACCCTGCACATTGATAGTTCAACTGTTTTTCACCTCTCAAAAAATTAACCTAAAAGTGAAAGTATTAAACTTACCTAATTTGCTTTTTCCTTCCATCTTATTACATAAGAAGGTACTTCAAGAAAACACTGGAATTTCTCTAGGATAGGGGTTGGCAAACTATGGCTTATGAATCAATTCTGACCCTCTGCCTGTTTTTGTATGGCTGACAAGCTAAAAATGTATGTTTCAGTTTGAAAGCATTGACAGAAAATCAAAACAATGCAATATTTTATGACAGGTGAAAAATTACATGAAATTCAAATTTCAGTATCCATAAATAAAGTTTTATTGAAACTCAGTCATGCTCATCAGTTCATGTATTGTGTTTAAAGCTATTTTCACACAATGACAGCAGAATCAAATGCTGCAACAGAGACCATATGGCTCACAAACCTAAAATATGTATTATCTGGTCCATGACAGAAAAAGTTCATTGATTCCTGGTCTAGGCTCTTCAAAAAGGAAAGCACAACATCTGGAACTTTTCCCACAGCATAGGGAGGGGCCAACATTGTGGATTTCCAGATAGGGAATCAGGATCAGCTGGTGCCTATCACCATTGGAAACTTTATCTATTGTCCCCAAAGATGGGGACTACTGCTGTGTTTGTGGAGGTGTCCATCCTTGCAGATACTGAGGGTTACACTAGGCACTCACTTTTTTCTTGGCAAGAGGAATTTTCTTATTTACTGAATACATATATTCATTAATGATGTGTTTCATACTGGGTCTTTTCTTCAGGTCTAGACAGGCAAAGCAAGATGTATACACATAACCCCAGGGCATGACTGGTGCTAAGTTAGGGGATGACTTTTGTTTTGGTGGTGATTATTGTATGTGTGTCTGTCCAGCATTGTTCATTTTGGTGCCTGTCAACATTCTTGGTCAACATTCTTATTACTATAATCCAAAACAACTGACCACACAACTTAGAGGAAGGAAGATTTATATGCTCACGGTTTTTTTGGAGATTTTGGGTTTAGTCCATGGAGGGCCAGGGTCTGGAGCTTAGGTCATGGCAGCGGGAAACAGAAAGAGGGAGAGCAAAACTTTGCTCTCCTATCATGGGGGCTGGAAGCAAAAAACACTGAGCAAATAAATCTTCCTTCCTCTAAGTTGTGTAGTCAGTTGTTTTGGATTACAGCAGTGAGATTGTTGACCAAGACAGAAGTGGGTACCAGGAGTGGGATCACAGCTCTATCTAAGTCTGACCATGTGTTTTGTGAGCATTTGGAACTGTTTTGTGAGAGGAAATTGGAAGGGCCAGAATGCGGCTAGAAAGGCAGACATTAGAGGCTATGCTCAGGAGATTTTGGAGGGCAAAGAGGAGTCCATAGGAAAATGGAGTAGAGGCCACATGTGTTACATTCTGGCAAATAACTTATTAACATTTTGCTGGTGTCCTGAAACTTTAAATGAGGCTGAATTTAAAGATGATAGACTCATTAAACGGGTGGAGGAAACCTTAAAACAGCAAAGTATCCATACTGCATTATGGATATTGATGTCCTCATTCAGGAAATTGTGCACCAAATTTTGGGAGCAAAAAGAAAAGTAGAGAGACTTTATAGGTTTGTAGTTTGGCCAGAAAGGCATGTGTAAAGCTGGGGCACAGAGAGATGGTGCTGTGAAAGAAAGTAGGATGGCTAAAGGGAGGTCAGATGCTATGGTTAAAAACAAAGAAAGGAATGCAGCCAGGGCAGTTAAAGATTTCCATAAAAAAGAAAGAAATGGAAACAAGGACTGCCATTTGAAGAAAGGCAATCAGATTTCTTCCCTGTGGCCCTGATGCAGGCAGGTCCAGCACTGCCCATGATGGGGACTGGCTTGACCAAGGTCCTGATGGAGATGGGCCCAGCTGCTCTGATTGAAAGAAGCATGACTACCTTTCCTGCTGGCAGTCATCTGGGTGCTCATATAATGCTGGCTTTGCTGGATAAAAGGGGTCATGGAGGCTTCCCCCCAGATTTTTTTTTAACTAGCAGCTTTTTTATTTTTTATTTTTTTTGAGCATCCTTTATTTTTTAGTATGTAAGCACTTTATTTTTGTTTTTTTATACTTTTATTGGTGCATTATAGACTCACATCATAATGTGGTTCATAGTGATAGTGACATACATGCACACAGCACTTGGTGAGCTTTTCCCCGGATCCCTCCCCATTTCCCCCTTCCCCATACAGGGTATTGAGATTGACATTGGTATTCTCACATATGTATATAATGTCAATGGAAGTGATTCCTTCATTGATCCTCCCTCTCCCCACGCCCCTTCCCCTAGACCCTCTTTTCAGATCCACTGGAGTTTCTCTTCTATTATCTGAGGTCTCTCTAGTATCCTGATTATTCCCTAATTTCCACATATGAGAGAAAACATATGACCCTTCACTTTCTGTGACTGCCTAATCTTGCTTAATATAATGTTCTCCAGGTCCATTCATTTTCCTGAAAATGACATTATTTTGTTCTTTATTGCTGAGTAGAAATCCATTGTGTGTATATCCCTGTAGCTGGGATCATGTGAACCCTGTTGGCCCCTGGCCTCCCTGCTTTCAGGGTCCAAGCTCTGGCAGGGAGAGATTGTGCTGTTTTGAGCCTGGGCTTGGGTGGCTCAGTTATTTAGTCCCAGGGACACCACTGCTGCTCTGGGCAGCTGTGATCATGTGAGACTTTGTTGGCCTCTGGCCTTGATGCTTATAATGCTCAAACACTGCCGGGCACAAATTTATAGGCTTCTGAGCCTTCAGCATGGTTGGCTGAATTATTTCAACACACAGACCCTACTGCTGGTGATCCTGTGCTGATTGCTGGGACCCTGCAGGGGCACAATGAACTGAACTGAGGACCCTAAGTCCCTCCAGCCCGAATGTCCCTAGGACTGTCTGCTAATTGACATTTCTGCTGTGTCAATCATAGCCCCCCCCACCTCCGCAGGAATGATTTGCCAACTCACAGATCCCGCGGGTCTGTTTATTGTCACTCAAGTCCCCGTAGGTACCCAGGCTCCCGCTGGGATGCTTTGTAAACTCATGGTCTTGACGAGTGCTGCTCAGGTCCCTGCAGGCAGGGATGAATTCAGCTGCAGTCACAGGAATTCGTTGATTGGGTGGTTTGGGTGGGAAATCTGGGGAGTTGAGTCTTGAGGTATTCGAGCGTGGAGAGAAGAATGCAATTGCTTTTGATGATAGTTTTCTGCAATCACTGGCTCAACAAAATTCTGCTTCTTTGCTGGTGTTGGTCTCTGAGAGCTGCCGGCCTCAGCAGCCACCAGTCCTGGCATGGGCTCTCCAAGATGGTGCCACCTCCACTCTCTGCTCACCAGGTGAGACGTGTGGAGCACTTTTTAGTCCTCTGCTCTCTGTGCTGTGTCCAACTCCACCACATTTTGACTGTCTTTCTTCTGTTGAGTTCTGACTGCTTTTCTTCTCTTGCCAAGAAACAGTCTTCCTGCAGGTTGAGTTCTGAGTCTCAGAGCAACTGAAATGCATGCACTGTCTCCCTCTCTTCTGCCATCTTTAATCCTTCCCCCCAGATTTCAAAGGAAGGCCTGGAAAGTCAGGCCATGTGTGGCAGGGTTGGAATCCCTGCAATCAGGCCCAAATGGGGCAATTTGTGAAGCTGTGAGGATGAAGCCAAGGTTGCAAGAAAAACCTCTGTGACTTAGAAATGCTAGAAACATGGAACAACCATGAAGAAAGGCTGCAAGCTGCAAGGCATGGAGCCAGGCTGGAAGAGCTAGTATGCTGCCCATTGCAATCAACCAGACCATAGAAGTGGGGCTGCCAAGGCCCCTGTAGATAACAGCTTAACACTATGTGCCCTGGATGCCAGAAATGGAGCTGCAGCATCAAATGCTTGCCCTGCTGGATTTAGATTCTTTTTGGGTCCTATTGAAATGCAAATCTTTACTCTGTACCATTGTACATTGGATGTATGTAACTTTCTTTTTGTTTTTACAAGCTCACAGTCAAGAGTTTGCCTTGAGTCTCAGAGGAGGATTTGGACTTTTGAGTGATGCTGGTACTGTTAAGACTGTGGAAACTATGGAGATGGACCAAATGCATTTTACATTATGAGGTGACTGTGAGGTCCAGGGGGCCAGGGGTAGAGTGTAATGGTAGATTTAGAATGTCCCCCTAGCCCTCACAGAAACAAGGTAGCAATATTGGAAGTGGGGCTTGGTTGCTAAGGAGAGGCCCCTGGGGTGTGACCTTGGGGATTATATATCATTCCTCATCCCTGTGCTCTCTCTGCTTCTGGCCTCTGTGATGTGAAGAGCAGAGCCCATATGCTCTCCCTTTCTCTGCTTCCCACCACCATGCCCTGAGCTTCGCACATGCAGCCTTATATGGACTGAACCCTGAATCTCTAAAAAACCATGAGCAAATAAATCTTTCTTCCTCTAAATTGCGTGGTCAGTCATTTTGGATTATATCAGTGAGAATGTTGACTAAGACAGTGACAAAATCTCTCTCTTTTGGGGGTGTCCACTCTGCTCCCCTTTTTATGGCATGGATTTTGGGTTGAGCTCATCTCCAGAGGTGAATGTATAACTCCAGTCTGGTGCTTTTACCATCAGCCCTGGGACTTCTGCTAGAACTTTTGCAAAGAGGGTCCTTTTGTCTTGGAGTCTCCAAGTGCTAGGATTATATAAGCCACTTTATGGGGAGAGCTTGCCTGAGAAAAAACTGTGCAGCAAAAAAGCAGAGCCCAGAGATGGAGAAGGAGGCAGTCTGATGATGAGTGAAACTCTGGGCACAGCTGTGATTTCATTCCTTTTATGTCCTGTCATGTGAACCCATTCAGTCTCTTTATTTAGATCTCTTGTCAATGAAAGATGAGACAATGTTGGCCTAAGTGCTAAGGTGGATGATATGAACAGAAATACACAGGAAGGCGGAGAACAGCAAGTCATGGGAAGCCAATGCCAGCAGGGAGGTTGCTGTTGAAGACATGGACTTGGCTGGACTTGGGAGGTGGGGTGGGAGGTGGCAAGGGTATGGAAATGAAGGGCAGAGGGAAAGTGTGTGAGAAGAAAGATCTTTCCCATTACAGAAATGCAAACTTAATAAAATATGAGAACGAGAAGAGTGGCTTAAAGCAACTCAAAGCCAAGTGAAGTCTTGCAAAAGTCAAAGTTAACTAGACTTCTTATCCAAATATTGATGCCTTACACCATCGGTTCCCAAAATGGATGATACCAAAGGTGCTGGAACAAAATATAGATTCATAAAAGAGCAAAAATTTGTCACTGCATCTTTTAGTTTATTTGATTAAAGAAGGTAGATTTCCAGGGAGATGCTAAGAAATTTTTCCCCCTTCTGAAAAGGTGGCAGTAAGCTAAATAAATTTGGGAACCTATGCTTTAAACAGTTCTCTTTCTTAGTAATGGCAAACTAAATTTCTTTTAGTTTGAAAAATAAGAATGGCATGCAAAAGGAGAAAGATGGTAGTTACTAATTATTCCAAGCAGAACTTTGAATGATAACAAAAAGGAAAAATAAAACGCTTTGCTCCATCCAGTTTGAACAGAGCACCTCTTCTGGTTTCAGTCCAGCTGGTTGTCACAGTCACAATAACAGATCGGGTCCTTAGCATTCGCAAGGGGAAATTGACCTTTACATTTTAAAAGGAATGAGAAACAAAGGGATTACATAATTAAAAATATGTTTCTGCCTCTTAAAAGCAATTCGATTTAGGTCAGGAGCCAACCATCTCCCTCTTTCTCTAATTGTTTTACCTTGGCTCCTGGTACCCTGTTCTTGTTTCTCTTGTGAATAGCTCATTAGTGTTGGGCAGATGTTCCCATTGGTTGACCGTGTTAATCGGGGAAGCAATAGAGGCAGCATTGTGATCCAAGGGAAGTTAACATTGAATCCAGAATAGAATAATGAATGAGCACATATGCCTCCTACATGCCTGCAAGCTACAAAGCCACTACTCTGGTTCATTTTTTATTTGACCTTCTTAGCTAACCTCTCCTAAGAAGGGTGGGATTAAAATTTTCATGCATTCAGCTGCTAAGGTGCTAAGACTATCCCTTTCTACCTGACCCACCTTACCTTTAACATATGAAAATAAACCAAGGAGAAATGTGCAAATAAATAAACATGCATGCAGTCATTTGGATCTCATTAGTATTAAATGAAAAAACCACGAAAGCAGTTACATAGCTAGGGATAATCCTGAGTGCTATGGTTTTGAGCTAGAATGCCCCCCTAGATCTCACAGAAACAAGGCATCCATGTTGGAGGCAGGGTTTGTTTGTTGAGGAGGGACTCCAAGGGTGTGGCCTTGGGGTTTATATTTGGTCCTTCCTTCTTTTGCTCTTTCTCTCGCTTCTGGCCTCCATGATGTGAGAGCAGAGCACTTTCTTTCTCTCTCTCTGCCTCCTGCTGCCATGCCCTGAGCTCCACAGACCTGGCTTGACATGGACTGAACCCCTGAAATCTCAAGAACTACGAGCAAATAAATCTTTCTACGTTGTGTGGTGGTTAGGTATTTTGGATTACAGCAGTGAGAATGCTGAGGAAACATGATAAAAAAGATAAGATAGTGCAAAGTACAAAAGACTAAATTAAAAACTTTGTTAGCCAGGCAGGGTGGCATGCCTGTATTCCTAGCTACTTGGGAGGCTGAGGCAGGAGGATCACTTGAGCCCAAAGATTTGAGGCCAGCCTGGGCAACTGAGTGAGACTGCATCTTAAAAACAAAACAAGTTGGGTTTGATGGTGCACACCTGTAATCCCAGTACTTGGAGGGCTGAGACAGGAGGATTGCAGGTTTGAGAGTAGCCTCAGGAACATAGCAAAACCCTCAGCAACTTAGTGAGACCCTGTTTCAAAATAAAAAATAAAATAGGGCTGATGGTGTAGTTTGGAGGTAGAATTTCCTGGGGTTCAATCCCCAGTACCACAAAACAAAACAAAGCAAAGAAAGGAGGAAAGAAACAACAACCACAATGAACACTTTGTTTTGTATATAAAATACATTCACAGCTGGGCGTGGTGTGCACGCTTGTAATCCCACTACTTGGGAGGCGGAGACCGGAGGATCCGGGTTCGCGGCCAGCCTCAGCTACTTAGTGAGGCCCTCCGCAACTTCGTGAGACCCGGTTTCAAAATAAAGGATAAAAAATAGGGCCGGGGGTGTAGCTGGCAGGTAGAATGCCCCTGGGTTCAATCCCCGGTACTGCAATAAATAAATAAATAAATAAATGAATAAATAAATAAATAAATAAAATACATTCATGAATTTCAAACACCAAAGAGATATAAAGAGGTTTATCTCCATTCCTTTGAGCTCAGTTCCCATTCCCCAGAGGTAACCACTCTTATATAGTTCTTATTTATCCTTCCGGATAATTTTTGTGCACATTTAGGCCAATCAGATATATCTTCTTTGTTTCTTTCTTTTGTAAACAATTGGTTGCATACTCTACATTTTCATCCCATTTTTTCAGTTAATAATACATCTAGGAGATGCAAAGTCTGATGATTTTAAAAGAGCACTCAAGATGGCTTCACAGAGTTGTATACAAATCTTATCACTGTATCTGTGGCATAACATTGCTTATTTAAAAAAAAGACAGAGAATAGTAAATGTTGAATGACTAGTATGATAATCTTCATTCATAGCCACTCAGTTTTTTTCTGACAGCCTTCTTTACTTTTTGCACTAGTAAATGATATTCCTTGTAAAAAAAATTGGGAAATAGAAATAAGCAAAAAGAAAGAAATCACCCATCAATTTTCTCTCTCAGAAATACCCATTTACCTCTTGATGTTTAATAAGAACCTTTCCTTTTTGTTTCTGTCTTCTTGTCTCTTTCTTCCCTTCTCTCTGTATACATACGCACATATTGCATACATATTTTATTTTATTTTTATACTTTTATTGGTGCATTATAGTCTCACATCATAATGTAGTTCATAGTGATAGCATGCACACAGTACTAGGTGGGCTTTCTCCTGGCTCCCTCCCCATTCCCCACATGCATACATATTTTGAAAATGAAATCACACTGTACATATAGTTCTGAAACCCGCTTTTCTCACTTAATAATTTCTCATGCCAATGAAAATAGGTCTACACTATAACTTTAAATCACAGCAAACTATTCCATCATATGGATAGTCCATCCATTATTCAACCGATCCACTGTGGTTGAACACTTGAGCAGCTTTAAGTATTTACAAGTAAAAACAACTCACACTCTGAACATTCTTAAGTGCTTCATGTCTTATTGACGCCAGATTTTCAGGTACTTCACCAAAAGATATTTCCCTGTCCTGATGCCTCTTCCCTCCCTCCCTTCCTGCCTCCCTTCCCCCTTACACCCCTTTTCTTTTTCTTCTTCTGGAAACACTTCTGTCAGTAAGGTGTTTCCTTCTGTCCTGGTAAAACAACAGGGTGGGAAACTTTCAAGGAGGCTGTAACAGCTGGTGGACAGAGGAACAAGGTTTGTGGCCGTTGTACTCTGCGCGGCCGTGAAGGCAGGAAGCAGCCCGGGCTGGACACACGCCTCCCAAGCTGATGCGGATCACCCTTCTCTGATGGCTCCTCTTCTCTTCAGGGGGTTGTCTTCATGTAGTATTTTAGTGAGAATAGACTGGTATAAAAATGCAGCTGGATGGATTAAGTATTTAGCCTCCTAAGGTGATTATTTAGAAAGATACCTTGTTTGGATACAGAAGTTCTGATATGTTTGTTTAAAACAAAAACTCCTCGGCTGTAAGAGGTGGGACTAGAGTAGAATGCTGGAAATTAAAATAAGGGCCACTTACCTATGCCTATTGGAGAAGACAAATACATTTGAAAAGGTTGAGAGCAGCCATAATTGTATTATGTGTTAATTTGCATCTCATCTCCCAGGCAGTTCATACAGGATAGCAAAAACAATTAGAGTTTCATAATGTAGTAATCATGTATTGTAAAAAAACAACCCATATGTGAAAGCCAAATTAATTCACAGAATGAGGGCGCTAAACTCACAGGCACCATCTTTGGTTCAGTTTGTGCATGTTTTGTATATTCATATGCAGGGGAAACAGAAGAGATTTTGGAGACAGGCTTCCTTGCTGCATCAGGGACTAATCCAGTCCCTGTATTAAACTCTCCTTGAATTACCTAATCCAAGTATACTGTGTTTCTACTTTATGGGATTCTGCTTCTGAAGTCTTGGGGTTGGCTTGGGATTTTGTGTGTTAATAAGCACCTTGGGGACTGTTAAGATCAGGAAGGATTGGGGATTCTGCTGGTGCGGTTAGGAGGACAGACTTTGAGTCAAGCTGATCTGGGTTCAAGGATTGCCCTTCAGTTTCCAGCTGGGTAAACTTGGGTATGTTTCTTTTTTTCTTTTGCGGTACCGGGGGATATAACCCAGGGGCGTTTTACCTCTGAGCTACACCCCGGCCCTATTTTTTATACTTTATTTTGAAACTGGGTCTCACGAAGTTGCGGAGGGCCTCACTAAGTAGCTGAGGCTGTCCGCGAACCCAGATCCTCCAGTCTCTGCCTCCCAAGTACTGGGATTACAAGCATGTGCCACCATGCCTGGCTTGGGTATGTTTCTTAATCTCTCTGATCTTTGCTTTTCTCATCTGTAAGATGGCTACCCCTTCAATCTAATTTTGCATCCTGTCCCCTTTGCTTGTTCTGAACTGGCCACCTGGACTCTTATCCCTGGGTCCTCAGTGACAGCAAACCCTTTCCTTCCTCAGGATCTGCCTTCCCACATGCAATTCTCTCTGCCTCCCTCTCTCCTGGCTTCCTCTAACTCCTGCAGGCTTTAGCTCAAATGTCACTTAGCTCTTCTTTGATTTTTAGAATTTAAACTATACCTTGCACAGTTATTTTCTTACATAATCTATTTTTCTTCTTTGCCTACATAAATGCAGTGCTTTTTTTGTGCAAATGTGGTTTCATGAGCAATCCCCCATGCTCCAATATTTCCTTTACCATCCCCTTTTCTTTGTGGTACTGGGGATTGAAACCAGGGGTAGTCTGCCATTGAGCTATACTCCCATCCCTTTTTATTTTTAATTTCAAGACAGTGTTTCACTAAGTTACTGCATGCTGACCTCAAACCTGATCCCCTGCCTCAGCCTCCCAAGTACTGGTAGTACAGGTGTGTACCATCTTTTTTTGTGTGGTACTGGGGATTGAGCCCAGGGCCATTCTACCTCTGAGCTCTATTTTATTTTTTTATTTTGAAACAGAGTCTCACTAAGTTGTGGAGGGCTTTGCTAAGTTGCTGAGGCTGGCCTCAAACCTGCGATCCCCCTGTCTCAGTCTTCTAAATACTAGGATCACAGGCACGCACCACCACTCCTGGCCCTTCCCACATCTTCATAGCATTCCAGACTGTCTGATTGCTGGTTTCACACACCCTGCAGCAGGCACAGCGCTGGACCCAGAGCAGGCATGTAAGCATATTTGTAGGCAGATAACACAAGCATACGTAGTTTTAAACCTACCTCTCTCTTGAACTCCAGCCTTGCATTTCTAATTGTTTCCTAATTACACATTGATATCTGGTAATGGCTATGTCCCTAATTATTTTAGTGAGCTTTTGTATTGCTGTCATTAAAATTAAAAAACAATCATACCTTGTGTCGTTTCAAATTTAATCATGCTAATTCAGTCTTTTTCAAAAGAAGGCATATGATAAATTTCAAATAACATACTGCTGATTGAGTATTTTAATTTAGATCTTCAGTGCTACCTCAAACTCAACATGTTTAAAACTAAACTCATTAGCCTCCCTCCGAACCAACTCCCCTCCTGATTTCCTTGCGATTCCATTTTGTCATTGGCATTATTCCTCTTTCAGTCAGGCCGGTGGGAATTTCGGACTTATCTTCAGTTCCCTCTCCTTCCCCATATTTCCTCTTGCCATTAATTACTGTGGCTGTTACCATTGTACCTGTGGCCTTGATACCTTTCCATATTCTCCTCTAATTACATCCAGATAGTTCGCTAAATTTCATCCCTCTTCTCTTCCAGCCCAAGGATGAAAAGCGCATCCGGAAACTCCTTTAAGGACTTCATTTTCTACAGCGTTCCAGCTCCCTGACCTGGTTTTCCAGTGCTTCCACCCACAATTCCATTCTCATCTCTACCACTTTCTCACCCGCCCCCTTTGTTCTCAGGTATACTCCGCTAGTCATTGTTGCCAGATGCTGCGTTTACTTTCAGTGAAAATAACTCACAGGATGCTTTAATACCTTCTCTCCCCTCAAGGACATCCGGAAGGGCTCCCTCAGCACATGGCCTCATCCTAGAGCTAATGAAGATTTACAGAACGAAGCAGACATGTTCTCTGACCTTGAGGAGTTGCTGGGAAAATGAGAAGAAATGGTCAGAGTTGATCTCTTTGCGTTAGCTGTCTTCATGATCAATATCTGTCTCAGCTGAATCGATTTTACGGAGCCCGGAACTGGTGGTTAAAAGACCAGATTGAGTGCTGCAACCGTGCCGCTGAAGTCCATTCATATTTTCCATGTTGGCTAGGCCAAAGGTCATACATTCTGTGTGGCACCATCTAAGTCATCCTTGAAAAACATGAAGTAAACACTATGGCTTCATGAAGACTTGAGAACAACAACAACAACCAAAAAAGAGTCAGGAATTACATCCAGGGACAGTGTTTAGAAGATTAAACTTTCAAGACCTCACTTATTTTTGTCATCCCCCATAGTAAAAAAAAAAACAAAAAACATTAAAATGAACAACAAGGAGGCTCTGTGTGTTGTTTTTGGGAACTGTTGGTGCGTAGGCCCTACACCAAAGCAGAGATTGTCACTGTTCTTTCTCATGGTGCTCGGTGGCTTCATCATTGTTAGTGAATATTCTATTTCCTCAGTTCTTGTCTGTTTCTCTGAGGTAGATACCACGAGGGAGCAGCGTCTCTGCTCTGTTCCCTGCAGAATCCCCGGAGTCCACCACAGAGCTTGCATATGTCCCCAGGAACTTCCTTTCTTCCCTTCTCCTTTTCAGATGTTTTTAGAAAAATATGGTGGGAACAGCTAAACTCTGCACATATATTTTCTTTCTGTCTGAAATAAAGTAGGGTTATTTATTTTTCCATATGGATGCTCTTATCCTACTTGATATCATCTTCTTCATTGACTTATTATATTTTTATTTTTATTTATCTTTTTTATGGTATTGGGGATTGAACACAGGGGACTGAGCCCAAACGACACCCCCAGACTTAAAAAAATATTTTTTTTTTGTTTTGAAACAGGGTCTCTCTAGGTTTCTGAGAGTCTCATTAAATTGCTGAGGCAGGCCTCATATCTGTGATCCTCCTGTCTCAGTCTCCCAAGTATTAGGATTACATGTGTGTGCCACCATGTTTGACTTATTTTTATTTACCTTTAAGGGGATGAGTTTGAGGTAGTTTATATTTAATATCTATTTTTCAGGTTTTTTTTGTGGTACTGGGGATTGAACCTGGGGCATTTTACCTCTGAGCTACACCCTTAGTCCTATTTTTTTTTTTTTTGTGGTACCGGGGATTGAATCCAGGGGCATTCTATCTCCGAGCTACACCCCCAGCCCTGTTTTTTATCCTTTATTTTGAAACCGGGTCTCACGAAGTTGCGGAGGGCCTCACTAAGTAGCTGAGGCTGGCCGCAAACCCAGATCCTCTAGTCTCAGCCTCCCAAGTACCAGGATTACAAGCGTGCACCACCACGCCCAGCTCCTATTTTTTGTTTTGAAACAGGGTCTCACTAAGTTGCTGAGGGTTTTGCTATGTTCCTGAGGCTGGTCTCAAACCTGCAATCCTCCTGTCTCAGCCTTCCAAGTACTGGGATTACAAGTGTGTATCACCACGCTCTGCTATTTTTCAACTTTAATATTAACATTACATTTATCATCCCATTTTGTGAAATGACCAATTTTTAAAAAGGGTACTAACTTAATTTAGTTTGTTTAAAACTTAAGATACTACATGTATATGTTAATAATACATTAATAAACTGGGTGCAGTGGCACACACCTATAATCCCAGCACTTGGAAGCTGAGACAGGAGGGTTGCAGGTTCGAGGCTAGCCTCAGCAACTTAGTGAGACCCTCAGTAAGCAACTTAGATAACAAAGGGGGGGCTACAGTGAAGCACAGACAGAGAACGCATCTGGGTTCAATCACCAGTGCAAAAAAAATAGTAATACATTAATAACAAGCATGTGTATGTGCATTAATGTCTTGAGGCAGACTTTTAGGGATTATCTGTTGAAGTAAAACCCTCAGGGACATACTGTGTATTTAAAAAAATGTAATTACAATGCCAAACTACCAGCAAATGTATTTTTTCCCAATCAAAGCAAGTATAGCTCTCAGTTATATTTTCCATTTTGTTTCAAGATGGATTAGTTCAGCAAAGACTTAAAGAAATTATGATATATGAAAAGCAGATTTTGTTTTGGCCTTTCGAAGCATCAAAAGGCCAAAAATTACGTGTGTACATGTGTCTTAGCAAAGACAATTTATATGCTTTGCTATTTTAGTCAGAGGGTATTAGAATCTTTGAAGAAAAATCTCAAAATTAAATAAAGTATAATTCATTTTAAAGATCCTATCCATACCAGCGTAAAGTGTGTCATTTATACTTTACTTACCTGTCATTTGTGCTATTAACCCCAGTGATATATGCATGTGAAAGTGCATTTTCCATGTGAAAATGTGGTATTGTTACACTGACAACCACTGAATCACCACCTTCATATGTGGTTGGCACTTTTTTCCCTTGCAAATAAGCTTAATGGGTTGTTTTTCAAAGATCAGCAATAATTTGGGCCAAATGATAAGCTACCACTAAAATAATAAGTACTTATAAAAAGAATTTATTTTTTCTTCATACAAAATTACTCTTGAATGGGTCAGAATTAATCGCAATAATTCTGGTGGGTCGGGACCTCAGGCAGGTCGGTGCTGCTGCGTGGCCGGAGGCATCTGAGCTGCCACAGGCGCTCTTGGTTGGCACAGGGGAACTGCGCACACACCTTCCTCTCTCCAGAAAGTGCATCCCCTGCTTCTTTGTTTTGCTTTTCTCTGTTGCCCGACATCTAACAGGCACGGGGATATTTGTCTGTTGAATGAGTACGTTCAATAATTAGTGAGCAAGAAAGTTTGTAGTTTAACTTTAGGACACTAATGACAACAAAAGAAAGTTGGCATGTGCCCAGTTAATATTATATTCCAACTATATTCAGATAGGATAGAGTTGCATGGAGGCCAAACGGAGCTGGCACTGATTATTTGCTTTGTTCAGGCTGAGGGGGATAATAGCATCCAGCAACTGCCAGGGACATTGTGGGGGAAAAACTGAGCAAAGAGTCAGCGAGATGCTACGGAAGTGTCGAAAAGATGGGTCTCTTACCTCTCCTCCTGCTCCTACTCTGCGGTAAAGGTTGCTGCACAAGGCTCTGGACGGTAGTCTCTGGATGTTATCTGGTAGCCTAGTGGGAGATGTTATTATTGATTTGGTAAATCCACTTAATCTAATACCATTTATTCTGTAGTATATTTGCATAGGTAGTGTTTAGAAGTAATAAATTGTGAAAATTGTCAGAATCAAAATGGTGTCACTTGTATCAATCCTAACAGCAACAAAAAAGCCCGGTGGTCACGAAGGAAGGGTTCTTATGCATGACTGCCTGACAGTAACTACTGCAAAGGACTCAGCCAGAAATGGGCTTGCACAAAGGCCACCACAACCTTATACAGAAAATACTTCTCCAAGGACATCTGCCCAGCAGCTGTCTGTTCAACCTCAGACTGACGATATTCTTGTTACTAATCGATGTGGTCCAGGATTATTGTTTTAATGTCTCTGATGTAATTCTCATTTTGTCTTTAAAAACTTGCCTATTCCGCTGGGCCTGGTGGCGCACGCTTGTAATCCCAGTACTTTGGGAGGCGGAGACCGGAGGAAATGGGTTCGCGGCCAGCCTCAGCTCTCTCTCTCTCTCTCCCTGTCTCCCTCTCTCTCTCTCTACTTAGTGAGGCCCTCTGCAACTTTGTGAGACCTGGTTTCAAAATAAAATATAAAAAATAGGGCCGGGGGTGTAGCGCGGAGGTAGAACACCCCTGGGTTCAATCCCCAGTACCACAACAAAGCAAAGCAAAGCAAAACAAAACAAAACAAAACAAAACAAAACAAAACAAAACAACCTGCCTATTCCTCAAACTCTTTAAATACATCCATAGTAGCCGGGCGTGGTGGCACATGCACGTCTCCCAGTACTTGGGAGGCTGAGACAAGAGGACTGCAGGTTCGAGGCCAGCACATTATAACTTAGTGAGACTCTGTTTCAAAAATAAATAAATAAATAGCCGGGCGTGGTGGTGCACGCTTGTAATCCCAGTACTTTGGGAGGCAGAGACCGGAGGATCCGGGTTCGCGGCCAACCTCAGCGTGCATGTGCGCGCGCAATCTCTCTCTCTCTCTCTCTCTCTCCTCTCTCTCTCTCTCTCTCTCTCTCTCTCTACCTAGCGAGGCCCTCCGCAACTTCATGAGACCCGGTTTCAAAAATAAAGCATAAAAAAAATAGGGCCGGGGGTGTAGTGCGGAGGTAGAACGCCCCTGGGTTCGATCCCGGTACCGCAAAAAAAAAAAATAGATAGATAGATAGATAGATAGATAGATAGACAGATAGATAGACAGACCGACTGACCGACAGACAGACAGACAGACAGACAGACAGATAGATAGATAGAATAGGGCTGAATACACCCGTAGTAAATTATGGCACACATATTCCTATTGCAATGCTCTGCTATTCCTATTGCTATGTTATTCCCAGACAAATCTTCTTCTTTGGAGAATTTTCTCAGATTCCTTTTTATTTATTTATTTATTTTTGCGGTACTGGGGATTGAACCCAGGGGCATTCTATCTCCGAGCTACACTCCCAGCCCTATTTTTTATTCTTTGTTTTGAAACAGGGTCTCACTAAGATGTGGAGGGCCTCACTAAGTAGCTGAGGCTGACTGCAAACCCACGATCCTCCTGTCTCAGCCTCCCAAGTACTGGGATTACAAGCATGTGCCACCACGCCCGGCTATCATTTTATTTTAATTTATTTGTGGTGCTGGGGATCAAACACAGGGCCTCGCACATGCTAGGTATATCCCCAGCTCCTTGTGCATCATTAAAAAACAAAAAACAAAAACTAGCAGTTCTTGATTTTGGATTGTGAATGGTGTGCTCTATCGTCACAAGCTTGACCACTACTGTCATTAGAAGCACATACTATCTTTTGAATAAAAGGCAATTATTCTTATCTTGATGTATATCGATCTGTCCAGATGGTGGCAACTTTTGTTATAACCCAAATATTGAGAGGAGAGGATAAACCTGGCTACATAGGAGCAAAATTTAAAAGAAAATTTCTTAAATTCATTGATCTTGGCTTGTCATTCTTATTTGAGATGATATAAAGAGATGCCTTAGGGAGGGATGCAGATTCTGACTAATGATTAAATCTGAAGGCAGCATGGGAGAGGGAGGTTTGAAACTGATATCATTTTATTATTGTCAATAGCAGTCACGCAGACAGGAACGCCCACTAGATACCCCCTTCAATCAATTTATGAGTTAATCTGAATTAATCTTTGTAAAATCTTGTGAGACATCAATACCTGGACACCACGTCAAGCAAGCCACGAGAGGCCACATGGCTTTATCAAAATTAGAAGAGAGAGTTGGAGCCCCACGTATTCTAAGTAGTCATAAAAAGGCTTCAATTCACTCTACTGTGATTAAAACTCCAAGATATTCAGAGAAAGAACAAAAAGTTCTATATTAGAATTCTCCATCATGTTTAAGCATGGCTCAAAAGGCCCAAACTTAAAGCCATCATACACCACATTGATTAGTCAAACAACAACAACAAAACAAACCGAACATGCCCCAGTCTGTGGTTAAAAAGAATGTGAAAGCAGCAACCCCGTGCTTAGGGGGGAGGGTATCATGACTACATTACGAAGCAGGCAAAGTGTGGGACCTGGTTCCCTTTTATCTAAAATAAAGCTTTGGGATTAAGCTGATCTGGATAAATATCTTTTAGGTTGCAACACCATGAAACAATGGCTCTAAAATTTAGTGATTCTCCATTTTCTTGGGCTCTGTGCTGTCTTTTTTTTTTTTTTGTAATGGGAATTGAACATTAGGGCATTTACCTCCGAGCTACATCCCCAGACCTTTTTATATTTTATTTTGAAACAGGGTCTCGCTAAATTGCTGAGGGTCTTGCTAAGTTGCTGAGGCTGACCTCAAACCTGCGATCCTCCTGTCTCAGCCTCCTAAGTACTGGGATTACAGGTGTGCGCCATCATGCCTGGCCTCTATGTTGTCTTTGAGGCACTTCCTTCACCTATTAGATGTCTTCCTTTGTCTCCTTTTTGGACTCATTTGCATCTCACTGAGGGGCTCTGCCCAGATCTGCCTCTCACCCCAGTCTGATGCTTCTCTCTCCTCTGCACTCTTTCTTCCAATGGCTCCTTTTCTTGTAGGGCCTCCTTGACCAGCAACCTAATTTGTTCAAGTGATTGTTTTAATGTTTCCCCTCTTCTGTAATATATCTAAATGCACAAAAGGATATTCTGAAATATTCGCCTGTGCATCTTCCCTTTTCTTATTTCCTTTAGCCTTTCAGCATTAAAATGAGACCGTGAGGTTGAATCTTATACCCCCAGGGAAGGATGGATACAAAGAAAGATGGGCAGAAGGAAAGATTTCATTGGGTTTCTAACTGGATTAAAAATGAAAACAAAATCAAAACAAACAAACTGCCCAAATTTCTGGCGGAACCATAAGCGACATGTGTGCAGGAAAGCTGCTCAGCTAAGGCTGAAAGAACTGAATGGCGATTTCAGAGATTGGCATTTGAATTCAATCTAGTTAACCTTTTGCCAAATGAATCAAAGAAAGGGAAATTGTTTGGAGAAACAGAATCCAGAGTCTCTATAATGCACTGTTTACAATATCGGGATACAATCCAAAGTTACTGGATATAAAGATAAAAGAAAGTGTGACTTATACCAAAGAGAAAAGACTGACTCAAAGATAACCAGATTTTGGGTTTAGCTAATAAGGATTTCAAAGCAGAAATTATAAATATATTCAAGGATATGAAGAAAAATATTTCTATAATGATTAAGTTGCTATCTCAGTACATCGAAACTATACAAAAGAACAAAATGGAAATTTCAGAACTGACAAGAATGATATCTGAAATAATAAGCTACTGAATGGATTTAAGAGAAGATTGAAGATGATAGAAGTAAGAGGTAGGGCACTTTAAGGCAGATCAATAGAAATTATCCAGTCCAAAAGACAGAAAAAAGATTGGAAACAAATGAACAGAGCCTCAGGGACCTGTAGGGCAATATCAAAATAGATTGGAAATAAATGGATGGAAAAGGACACACCACAGAAATGATAAGCATGGGAAAGTCGAGTAAACTGTATCAATAGCAAATGAAACCTGGAGACAAAGGTTATTACAGGAGGTAAAGGAGATGCCATAGTATTCAAAAGGTCAGTACAGTAGGAAGACATAACACCGTAAATAAGTGTATGCCTGAGAGCAGAGCTTCAAAGTGTAGGAAGCAAAACTGGACAGAATTAAAGGTAGTGGAAAATACCAGGCACTTCGAAATTCTCTAGATCCCCCAAGATTTGTTAGATATTAAAAGTCGGACTCCCATGGACTTACAGGACAAAATTTATAAATGAACCAGAAAACAGAAGGGATGCAAGACGTGGCTATTTGTAGGAAATGCACTGGAAGGGGATGAAACCAGAGAAACATGCCAGATTTGAGAGAATCCCAGAGCGTGTAGATTTGTGCTTTGCTTTCCATGACAAGACACAGGAGGATGGAAAGCAAAGGACGAATAAGCCCCGGTGGCCATACGCGATCCTCACGCTCAGCAGGGCAATACAGAGTGGCTGCAATTTCCAGAGCCTGTAGGGTCATGCAATCGTGCTAAGAAAACTGCTAGGCTGAAAGAGGCCCCAGGTGTCGGATCCAGAGTGCCCTGCCTTTGAGAGTGGCAGGGATCCGAGGCATGCACCAAACACACACACACACACACACACACACACACACACACACACACACATATATATCAGACACCAGTTCACGATGTCCTGTGACCAGGTGGGCTGAGCTACACCTTTAAAGATGCTAGTGAGTATAGATAATTACATGTGAACCAGATACCCTTCTCCAGCCATCAGGATTCAAGTTACCTCCCTGGGAAATTATGTCATCCTCAGAGGAGAAGGAAGGTGGAGGCAAGTGGAAGAATCTTGAATTGATGGAGTATTTATCCAATGAGACAGTTCTAAATCAAAAGTGACTGGGTTAGCTGGGGGTGGGGGCACACACCTGTAATCACGGTGCTTGTGAGGCTGAGACAGGAGTATCACAGGTTTGAGGCCAGCCTCAGCAACTTAGTGAGGCCCTGTTTCAAAATAAAAAATAAAATAGGGCAGGGCTGGG
>PVJS01007842.1:0-54842 GCA_004027185.1 Glis glis
TCTCTCTCTCTCTTTCTCTCTCTCTCTCTCTCTCTCTCTCTCTCTCTCTCTCTGTCTCTGTCTCTCTCTCTCTCTCATACAGTGAGAAGGCAGCAATCTGAAAACAGGAAAAGGACCCTACCCAGACATCTGATCTGCCAGCCCCTTGATCTTGGATTTTCTATCCTTCCATCCTCCCAAACCATAAAAGATACATGTTTTGTTTAAGCCATCCAGTCTATGGTATTGTGTTACAACAGCCTGAACAGGCTAACAATATGGTTTGGGGAAGAATTAAATGTGTTCATAGAGTTAAAGGATTTAGCACATGGCATGGCACATAATAAGTGCTCAGTAATACACATGAGCTTATAATATTAATTCTTATATCCTCTACCTCTGTCAAGCTACGTCCCCCCCCCCTTGATGTTCAGGAACACGTCCTCCCCTCCCCCCACGATGAAGCTTTATCCCACAGGTTGGAATGCCTTCTAGTGTTCCTCCCATTAGAGATCCTACCCTTCCTGTGAGGCCCACCTCCTCCGTGAGCTGTTCCAGAAATGCATCAGATCATGGCGATCCTCCCCGTCCTTCTGCGGTGTCATTTACACCCTCATATTCTTACAGATGCTGCCCTGACTTGCTGTTCTGCAGCAGCCACCGACCAATGGGTAGCTCCAAACAGGGGTTGGTCCACGCCTCTGTGAACATCCCAGGGAGACTTGCTGTGCACTTAATGAGAAAGAAAGAGCTTCCCAAACTTTCTTTTCCTCCTTTTAGGAGGTGTTTAGATCTTTACCCAAAAAAAACACCCAAAGGAAGCTCACTAAAAGCACACTTCAGATAAAAGGTTCTTTGGTGACCAGAGTAGATGGTGGATATGATGCGTGTGATTCAGTGAAGTCAATTGGCTCAATCAAGTGGGAATCAGGAATTTCCACTCAAGGAATGGTAGCTCACTCTGGTCTGCCCCTTCACAGAGGAGATTCAGGAATTTGCGCCTCAATCAACAACAGAAGCTTTCTAGTTTGTATCAGGAGTGTCAGAAATGATGAAATTCATGGTTTGTTCATCCACTAAAGATGTTCAAATGGGGTTCTCGTTGGTGTTCATGATGTGTGGTTTGGCTGAAGTATTTTAGGTAGTTATATTACATTTCCTCCTTTGAATGAAAAGGTTTAGGAACAGTACGTAGAACCATGCCCACCACTGCACTAGAAGGGATGGGCGCTGGACGCCTGCCCTTGCACAAGGCCATCTGCAGAAATTTCTATGAACACTCACTTAGGAACATTGTGTATCCGACTCCTGTGAGCCTTTCTCACAAGGTCATGATTGCAGAGCCTAAAAACATGGCGAGCTGGGGCTTGATCAGGCTGCACGCAGGCTGCACGTCTGCTTTGTCCTTGCTAATAAGTAGGTTCTTGAAATAACGAGAGTAAAAACAGTGAGAGAGTGTCAGGAGAGAAGCACTACTTTGAACCACTTCCCTCTCCATGTCAAAGTGTCTGATCTATTCCCATTTAGAGTGTCCAATACTGCCAAACAAAGGAAAGAATGTGAAATAGACTTGCACACACATGGGCAAGGTAGGGCCTGTGGGCACTTTACTAACTAGGGAGCTAGAGAAATCAAATCAGTCAATCAACTCCTATTCACCGAGTGCCTGCTAGATGCCAGAATCATGAAACTACAAGATATCAGAAATTGGTATTTCAAGGAGCACCTAAAACAAATCTTCAGTCTGGTCAGGAACATATACCAACTGACTATTGTCATCTATACACTGAGGTTAGGGTACCTAAGAGTTCTACAACATTATTATTTATTATCCCATCTTTTCTTAAAGGGGAAAAGTTAAATCTATCTGTCATATAGGGCCTTAATGAATAGCCATGATTTATGGTCCATATATTTGGTTATAGATCTAAAGAGAAAAGAAAATGGTGTAACAAAAGTAAGAGCATAAGAAGCAGTATGAATTAAGGTTCATTTTTCCTTAATTTTTTTTTTTTTTGCAGTACCGGGGATTGAACCCAGGGGCGTTCTACCTCTGCGCTACACCCCTGGCCCTATTTTTTATACTTTATTTTGAAACCGGGTCTCACGAAGTTGCAGAGGGCCTCACTAAGTAGAGAGAGAGAGAGACAGAGACAGAGACAAGGAGAGAGAGAGAGAGAGAGAGAGAGAGAGAGAGAAAGAGAGACAGGGAGAGGGAGAGAGAGAGAGAGAGAGAGAGAGAGCTGAGGCTGGCCACGAACCCGGATCCTCCGGTCTCCGCCTCCCAAATTACTGGGATTACAAGCGTGCGCCACCACGCCCGGCACCATTTTTCCTTAAAATTTTGCTTTATCCATTATTACAATTGTAGGCTAGATAACAAAATGTTGTGGTATGTATGTGTCAAAGGTCAAGTCCACAAGTTGCCTAAAGTCCTAAATAATGACAAATTCGATTAGACTTATCTGATGCTTTATAAGACTTTGGTTCCCATATTTATCAGAATCTCTTAGCACAACAAAAATATAATAGGAAAATTAGGAAAGCAGTAACTCATGTGTAAGAAGTTGGGCAATTTGCAAGGTAGATGGAAAGAACCCAGGCTCTCTGACAGTTTTAACTCAAATATTGATTCCTGGAATACTTGCTGAGGACCAGGCTCTGTCCTAAATGCTTTGAAAGTATTAATCCTCACAACCATACTATGACGTAGGTTTCTAGTGGTCTACATTCATAGATAAGGACGCAGAGCACAGCACAGTTACATAACATGCCCAAGAACAACGATGAGTAAGTGGCAGGAGCCAGACTTTGTACCTAGGGAGCTAGTCTCAGAATCCATTCTCCTAAGCACAGCATCCAGTCAGAGGGTATATTAAAGAATAACATGAAAAAGTATATGTAGGAGGAGACACTCACTGCATTTTCTTCCACTTTCCCTTCTTTAGAAACCAATATTATGTACTATAGATGCTAAAGAGTGGACACCCTTCTGTTAAGCAAACAGACCATTAGGTTCTAAACAGCAGCATAGGCACAATTTACTAATGATCTCATCGGCCAAAGGCATCAGCAATTTGACAAATGTGAGTTGTGATTCATCCTCATTCTGTCTTTCCTCTCTCTCTCTCTCTCTCTCTCTCTCTCTCTCTCTCTCCTCTCTCTCTCTCTCTCTTATCTCACCACCACCACCATCAGAAGGTATTTTATGGTCACAAGATTTGTGGACTATATTTTTCTCTATTACTATCCATCTCCTCCCCAAATTCCTTCCATCCAAACTTTCACTCTAACAAAAAAAAAAAAGGAGACTGCATAAGTTGCAATGCATTTCACAGTTGTGTATGTCTACAGTTGATGAAATCATTTAAATAATATGGCCACAAATGTACTCTTTGCAAGCCAACTACAATTATGTTTTTTGGTCCTAAAATACAACTGGAGAGTTGTATTTTAATAGATTTCATGTTGATCCAGTACAGTATCATTACATTTAAGAATAGAAACTCTAGAAAATATCAGTTAAATATGGGACTTTTTGCACCATTCCCAGGATGACCAGCAGAGTTGATTGCCTGTGATGGCATTCCTTCTGAGCAGGAGGTGGCTTCACTGGGGGGTCCATGGTTCAGTTATGTTTCAGGACTTCTGATTGGTCAAAAGCACTTTATCTTATAGTCACCATCCTCTCTCATCAGGATTACTGCAATAGCCAACTAACCAGTTCCCCTACTTCCACCTTTGACCCCCTCCAGTCTAATCTCAACACAGCAGACAGAATGTGCTCACTCTGCACACAGGTCTATGCCCAAGAAAACTGAAAACATACATCCATACAAAAATGTGCATGGACAATCCTTAACCTACCATGGTTTGACTTACAATTTTTCAGCTTTATGACAGTCTCAAAGCTATTCACATTCAGGAGAAACCATACTTCAGATTTTGAATTTTTATCTTTTCCAAAACTAGTGATATGTCACATGATACTCTCTTGTAATGTTGGGCAGCATCAGTGAAACACAGCTCCCAGCCAGCTGCTCGATTCCAAGGGGAAACAACTGATACTTCACAGTGTACTGTGTAGCTAAGTGAGGATGGTAGCTATAGTAGGGGTATTCAAAGCATTTTCAACTTAAGGATATTTTCAACTTACAATAGGCTTCAGGACATAATGGTAAATGGCACTGTAAGTCAAGGAGCATCTTTACACAAATGTTCACAGCAGCATTATGCACAATATTCAAAAGGTGGAACCAACACAAATTTGCATCAGCGGGTAAATGGATAAACAAACTATGGTATATCTGAACAATGGAAAAGTATTTGTCAATGAAAAGGAATGAAGTGCAGATTCATGCTAAAACATGAATGAACCTTGAAAACACCACGCTAAGTGAAAGAAGATGCTCAAAAAGGACCACACATGAAATAATCCATTTACATGAAACGTCCAGGATGGGCAAATCCAGAGGCAGAAAGTAGATCGCTGCTTGCCGGCAGTTAGAAGGAGTATAATAAGAAGGAGATTTCATTCATCTCAAACCAAATAAACGAAATACGAACTGGGAGCCGGGCGTGGTGGCGCACGCTTGTAATCCCAGTACTTTGGGAGGCGGAGACCAGAGGATCTGGGTTCGCGGCCAGACTCAGCTCTCTCTCTCTCTCTCTCTCTCTCTCTCTCTCTCTACCTAGTGAGGCCCTCCGCAACTTCGTGAGACCCGGTTTCAAAATAAAGTATAAAAAATAGGACCGGGGGTGTAGCGCGGAGGTAGAACGTCCCTGCGTTCAATCCCCGGTACCGCAAAAAAAAAAAAGAACTGGGGAAATTAGCTGAGGAAGTTGGGTGTGATCACCGCTCTTATGAACTTTGCATTTCAAAAGGATGATAACATTAGGAAGGGTGACTCGAGGTTGCTACAGGAAGATATGACACAGGGGCTAACTTGTCTAGATCTTCAGGAAACAAAACTAAGAGTAAATCCATAAATAAAAAAAATATCAGAAAGCTGGGTATGGTGGTGCACACTTGTAGTCCCAGTACTTTGGACGCTGAGACCGGAGGATCGCAGCTTGGAAGCTAGCCTCCGCAACTTAGTGAGGCTGTCAGCAACTTAGTGAGACCCTTCTAGATAATAAAATAAAAAGGGCTGGGTATGTATCTTGGAGATAGAATGACCCTAGGTTAAATCCCCAGTACCACACACACAAAAAAAGAAAAAAAAAAAGGAAGAGAGGGAGGGAGAGAGGGAGGGAGGGAGGGAGGAAAAAATATCAGTAGTGAGAAATGCTATGCAGAGAATCAAAATCAGGTGATATGATAGAGCTGAGTGGTGGCACTGGGTACACAAGGAAGGCTCCTATCAGGAAGGATATTTAAACTGGGATTTAAAAGATGAAGGGAGTGAACAGAAGTGCTGAGTTAAGCAGAGCATGGTGTGTTCTAGGCACATTCAGAAAGTAAGGAAGACTGGACCTAAAGCCATCAGAGGAAGCAGCATGTGATAGGGCTGGGGAGGCATGAGAGGGATAGACTGTAGAAGCTCTGAAACCTCATTGAGAATTCTACATTAACCTTAGGGCAATGGGTAGCCACTACAGGGGCAGAAGCAGGACATGATCAGGTTTTCGGTCTCAACGATCACTTTGGGCACTTTATGGTGAATGGATTGTAGATGTCTACAAGTAGAAGCTGGGGATCAGCAAAAAGGGAGCTGCCATTGTCCACTTGATGATGGGTGGTTGCTTAGACCATGGTGGGGTTATAGAAAGGGAGTGTGACTGTGCATTGATTAGGCATATCTGTAGGAAGTCCTATAGCTTAACTAATAACTTATTGATTAGATGGGGGTCAGGGAATGATTTAAAGATGGTAAAAATCATGCAACACCCTAGAATACTTCACTGTCTGTATCCCACATTTTTCCAAATGTGTCCACAAATCTACAGAATTAACCCTCTCAGTTCATGACTTAGGACTTATCAAGGACAGTGGCAATATTAGCAAATCTGAACTTAATCTAGGGCTGAGCTCAGGGCACACCTGGACCTCCCAGTGGCTCCCTTCTCCCTTGCTCTGATGTGTTTCCCTAATTCATTATCTATTTCTCCATTAGGACTGGTGATCTACCCTTGGTACCCTAACTAACGCTTGCTCTCTTGTCCTGCCCTACTGATGGATATTCCTTGTTGTTTTGTCCAACCCACCAGATCAGACCAGCTTGGATATTGTCACCAGAGTGGGTCAAGTCTACATGGCTCTGGGTCTCTTAAACACCACCCTTGGGCAGCAGGTGACTCCCTTGTGTTAGTATCCTAAATGGTAGTTGTTTTAGTCAGCTTTCCCATCTCGGTGACCAAATCACCCAACAAGAACAATTTAGAGGAGGAAAGATTTATGGAGGCTCAGTTTGAGAGGTTTCAGTCTATAGGGCTGGCTCCAAAGTATAAATGGTGACAGCAAGGGGTAGCACATTCAGGGAAGGGAAACAGATTTAGCTTTTGGATGGGTCAAGCAACCTAAGAGTATAGGAGGGAAGAAGTCGATGTTGGCCATTTTTGGAAACAACCTCCCAAAACTCCATCGAGTAATTTCTATGAACTTCAGACCTTCTGTTCCCCAGTCCTTACTTCATCCCCAAGAAAAAAAAAATGGAAAGAACACAAAAGCAAATATAAAATGGACATCAAGGATAAGATGTGGCCACTGTCATCAGAGGCAGAGCACTTAGAAGGGGGCAAAAAGGATTCCAAGTGGAACTGGATTAGAGCACAGTTCCCATCCTGGGGGTGTTCCGTGCTGTGGAGATTTCTCCCTTGCTCATTGCCCTTTCTTCTGACCCTCTTTCCTCTAATGTGGCCCACACAGCAAGGAAGGCCCTGGGATACCTATTACTTATGAGTCTCTTTGCCCCAGCCCCTTGCCCCTGTCAGGCCCAGTTCACCAGAGAAGGAAAAGGAAATCCTTGAGCGGGCAGCTGCTGCCTGCCTGGTGTCTGGGCCTCATGCCAAAGGGTGAAAGGAACCTCTGCTCTATTCTTGAGAATAGTAGGTGATGGGGATACATCCAAACCTTAATGAGTTAAAAAAAACAAACTCCTGTTCTGCTCCCTATGTATATTTTTCACAAACTTAATATTTGTGGTATGCAAAGGGATATATTCAGGAATACTGAGATTCAGGTCTTGGCCACACATTCACACAACTAACAATTTGTGCCCCTCTGAAGTTACATCAATTACACTCCCCCTGCCCCAGGCTGGAATGATATTAGAGTCTTCATTAAATGGCTCTTTAAATAAAAAGGCAATATGCTCTTTTCATTAAGCTCTTAATAATCTTAGCGTGAATAGGACTAAAAAAATGACTAAAGGAAGACATCAACAAAACTGTCTGGGCTCATTCTGGGGCTATTTTCCTCATCAACTATTTCTACCTAACATGGAAAAATACCATCTCTCCATGTTTAAGACATTGTTAAAATTCTAAGGAGGTAATGGAAAAGTGAAGGCATTGTCTCTCAGTGAAGTCTATTATCAAATATTTGTAATAGGGAAACTGCTAACTAGCCAAAAAATAAAAACAAAACCAAAAAGGTTGGGATATTTCTTCCAAGGAGCAGTCACCCTAGAAACAAAACTCTTCATGACATAGCATCCCCTATGCTAGTATTGAAAGAGAGAAATTTTTCTTTTTCCACTAACAAATTCTGCAGCAATAAATTCTTGAATCCATTTAACAAGAACTGGGTGTTATAAATGGGCTGAGAAAAAAACAGAAAAGAACTGCCTCTGGGTGATTGTAGAAAAGAGAAGAGTATAATATCAGTAAAGAGAAGCGAAAGAGATGTCAAGACAGAATAAGAGAAAAAAACCCAACAAAACAGCTAGCAGAGAGGAAGAAACAGGTGAAAATACGAGGGAGAGAAGGGTTAAAGCCACTGGGGCACAATGTGTGATTAAAATGGATTTGTGCCAAAGGCAAAAATATTCCTAATGATTGTATGGATTGCTATATTACTTAAGCATGCATCAGTAGAGGTCTCAAGGAGTGGTCTCCCAGTGATACTAGTTATGCCAAAGAATAGATTATAAGTGGGACCAGTACCAAAATAGTAGTCAGTTTCACCCCTTTAACTTTGTACCAATACCCCCAAAACAGAGTTCCTCTCGTATCGGGAGGAGCTGGGTATGTGCTCAAAAACATCTAGCACATTTTCTTTTTCTCATCCCCTTTTTGTAGTGTGTGTGTGTGTGTGTGTGTGTGTGTGTGTGTGCGTGCGCGTGTGTGTGTGTGTGTGTGTGTGTGTTTATGCTTTCTTGGTGATTTGGAAACTTAATGTTTCAAATTTTCCATTGGAGTTTTGTAAACATATACATTCCTGGCCTCTGGTAATACAGTTTCCATTACTGTAACAAATACCTGAGATCAATCAATTTAATAAGAGAAAAGGTTTATTTTGGTTCACAGTTGGGGAGGTTTCAGTCCATGATCAGTTGGCCCTGTTGCTTTGGGCCTGTGGTGAGGCAGCGCATCATGGCGGGGAGTGCATAGCAGAGAAAACTGCTCACCTCGTGGAGATCAGGAACTGAAAAGAGAGAGCAAGAGACCAGTGTCCCATGAACCCCTTTGAGGGCATGCTCCCAATAATCTAAAACCTCCTATTGTGCCCCACCTTTAAGGTTCCTCTACCTTCCAATAGTGCCAAGCTGAGGACCAAGTCTTCAACGCACAGGCCTCTGGGGAAAATTCTAGATCCAAGCCATAGCATGGGCCATGCCTTTATGCGTTATGATTTAGTGGACACAGGGTGGTTCCAGATGGTTCCAGGCATCTCTAATTACATTATGCTCCAGAGATTATTCTTGTGCGTAACAAAGAATGAGAACCATTGGCACACTGGGAAAACTTGAAGAGAGATGAAGGGTGTTATGTCTGAGTCATGACTCTGAACTAATGGGCTTTGAAATAATGACTATGAGATCTTAGGCAATTCATTTAACCAATCTACAAAAGTTAGAGTAATATTTGGACCTCCTATCTGTTTTAAAATGTGAGTTGTTGATATTTATCCTTCAATAAATCCTAACATTTCTCATAACTTTCTCTACCTGTCTCTCTCTATTATTCTGCTCCTCTGATCACCAGCACATGTCATTTGACGTTAAAAAGATATAACCATAAAAAGAAAGAGAAAGCCAGACGTGGTGGCGCACGCTTGTAATCCCAGTACTTGGGAGGCTGAGACCGGAGGATCCGGGTTCACAGCCAGACTCAGCTACTTAGTGAGGCCCTCCTCAACTTAGTGAGACCCTGTTTCAAAATAAAGAATAAAAAAATAGGGCTGGGGTTGTAGCTCGGAGGTAGAATGCCCCTGGGTTCAATCCCCAGTACAGCAAAAAAAAAAAAAAAAGAAAAAGAAAACATTCTTTCTTCAGAACGTTTTAGCAAAGCAATACCACAACACAGTTAGCATTTTGCTATTGAGGAAACATGTAGTTCAGTTCCTACATTAAGATATCAATTTCTTCCTCATCATATATAAAAAGGTCAAGAATGTAACACGAATTTATTTGAACAAATGGTGAGTGCCAAGACCACTCTGAAGAAAAGGTAGCCCACACTATGCCACATAGTGTCACAAAGAAATAAATATCAATCTTGCAGAATGACTGTGAAGAACAAATGCAATAATGAGTCACTTTAAACCCTGTAAAATGTTCTATAACCTAAGTGATCATCATTATATGGTATGTGTGTATAGATAGCAAAGTGCTCTATTGAATATTTAACTTATGAGGTTTTAAATATTCTACTGAGAGAGGTATTAGAGACTTTCTTTCAAATCCTTGAATGGAATTTTAAGATAGACGAATACTGGGGCCCCTAGAGTCATTAAGGTAAACTTCCCTCTAAATGGTGAACTGCCTGGGAAATGGGTACAGTCAGACTTTTTGTAGTTTAAACAACAACCAAAAAAGAAGAGCTGCTCATCTTCTAGGGATATGTCTCCAGGAGTAGCAAGGAAACAGTGGATCTAGTTTGGAAGAGAGACTAAATGAACTGAGAAGCAAGAACTGTGACCTTGGGAAGCCACGTGAAGGACAACTTTTCCTGTGCATGGCTCTGAGATATTAAAGTTGTCCTCGCTCAAAAGTCGACATTGGCAGAGTGCCCTTGGCCAGTGTGGAGATGTGAATTAGCAGCATCTGTCAGAGCAGAAAGCATGATTTTGTCAACAGCCACCCAACCTGGCAGCCGCAAGCAAGCAATAGCATTAGCAAACTGAAGAGAATTCAGTCTCCCTTCTCTTAAAACGGAAATTGAACTGACCTCTCAGCTCCCATTTGGAGTGGGTTAGCCCCTCAGGTTTCATGAAATTTTAAGAGAGGGAGGATTTCTAAAAGGAAGCTACTACACTTCCTGTCAATATACAAGAAGACTTAAATCAATTTTAATTTGTCTTTAAAAGTCATGGAGGAGTTCAAACTCAGCTAGAAACCCTCATCTATGTACTAGGGTCTCAGTAAAGACCTTTTGTTCAAAATCTAAAATGCCCAAGTTAAAAATGGTGACCCTTCTTTGGGACCAATCATCTATCTGTAAACACTGGGACAAAATTTCTACAAGGAAGAAGAGACATATAAAATGCCCAGAAAAGCAAAGCATTTGACCTTCTAAGGGGGAATTAAAGGATATGAACCCCAACATAGGACCAAGTCAAAGCCAGCGAGGATAATGAACCTACAACACAGAGTAGCACCATGATACCACTGGACCACTGGAGTGTGTTCCTTAACACAACAAATTTTGAAGTAAAATGAGATGCCAACCTCTCCACAGTTGGCTGTAAGATCTGAGAGTCATTCCAGTTACTGTAGAAAGAGCATCGCTGCCTGCAGAATGGGTGTATTTAGCATCAAAAGCAGGGAAAATGAACCCGGCCCCAGGAGAATGTGGGCTAACCAACTAAATGGCAGCGCTTGTGAAATAGCAATGGAAGGGTAGTGGCAGTACTTAGAAGAAAAACAGCAACCAATGTGACCCTATCTTCTTCCAATCCATAGGCAAGAGAGGACGAGATAAATCAGATTTTATTCTCTGGAATATATATACATACCCTTGAGAAGAAGGATCAATATAGGGTCTCCCAGAGTCACTAAGGTAACCTTATTTCTATGGGGTGAAGAGTGGAATATGAGCCCCAGTAACAGAATTTGGATTGAAACTCAATCTACTCATTTCATTCTAACACCAGCTGCTGATTTTTCTGTTTGATATAGACTTAGAGTCAATAATATCTTTCTCTTACCTGGAAGGAAAGAATCACCAGGGATGAAAATGGTCCTGACCTGTGTGGAGATTACCACACATGGCCCAACAAGATGGTAGATCTTTTTTCAAAATTTGAGGTAGACAGGCAAACACAAACAAATGCTTGCTGAGTATGCATATTTAGTCATAATGGGCCATCGAGCTTCTGCAGCTCATGTACTAAAAACCTGGGAAGCAGAAAAGTGGTTGGTACAAGAGTTTCCAGTTGAGATCATCAGAGAGTGGTGAGATTTTCAGTGTGGGGAAAGAAAATGAATAAGATATTTTCAATTTAGTTGAACTCAATTAACATTTACGTGCCAGGCTGAACTAGCTGTGTGCTGAGTATTTCCAAAGGAGGCACAGACAAAGAAGAAAGACAGATTGAGAGCATAACTTAGGCAAATGCTGAATTGTTGGGCAGAAGTTAAATGAAGGCGTGACCCTAATTTAGCAATATAAGATGTATATTTGTTCAGGTTGAATCTCTGAGTGAGGAGGATAGTTGGGGGCAGTATCATGGAAAGAATTATTAGCAAAATTAATTATGATCCATATTGTACAATGAATTCATTCTCTGAGTAGAAGACAATAAACCAATGGTACAGAGGTTGTCTGGGATTTTCTTGAGGCACATCTATCATAAAAGTGGCTGGAATTGAGAGATTTGGCCAAGAGAGCAAAATCGACACAGGCATCAGGACCACAGCTTGCTGAAGAGTTTAGCACATGACCTGGAAGAGACCATGGGTGAACGAGCTGGCTAGCAGGAAATTCTGCTAATAGCGAGGGTATAGTTCATCACCAGAACTGGTCCAGAGAGGTCCAGATGCCTATGAGTACACAGCTGGGGATGAAGGAGGGTGGTGGCAGATAATCCATTGACCACAGCTGTCACCTTCAGGGCCAGACCACTGGAAACCCCTGCTTTCCCATGCTCCCCTGAAAGTCCCATGTATCTCCACTGTTTTATGTACATTAAAACTGCAATTAAAAGTTAGCAATGCCACATATTACGACAACCTCCTTCCTTCCTTTGGAAACAACACATCTCTCCAGTCTTCCTGCTCTTTTATTCATGGCAGTATGAAATGTGTCCCTGAGTCCCTCCGACCTGCCACAGAATACTGAAACAAAAACCATAGGAAGAAATACCAGATGGTACGCATATGGTTTGGGGACAACTTCCAGCAATGGCCACTTTTCTTTTCTTTTCTTTTCTTTTTTTTTTAGCTTTTCTAAATGTGTTTAGTTAGCAAAAAAAGGGGGGGGATAATTCCCTTGAATAAATGTAGTCTCCCTTGAATTTAATTAGCTAAAGTATGATACTGAGATGAACATGGGTATTCTTTGGAACTGGTCCAAGAAGGCAAGTTATGTTAAGAACTATCTTATACCCTACGATGCCCCAGTGTGATTAGCAAGGAAGTCATTATGGTAAGCATTCAGAATGGTTCACAGGCAGTTGTAAGTCAGACACCCATGCCCTAAATACATGGTAGCAACAAAGGTCCTCACATGGTTCCCCATCGATGGCTCACTCAGCCTGTCCGGGAGTGGCTCAATCCTGATTGCCAGGAGAGCAAATAGCACAATATGCTCCAAACTCGGAAGCAGCATAGCCTAACTGTGTTAATGCAATAATAGAAACTGAGTGTGGGGTTATCAACAAGTTTGCCTCCTACCCTGCAAAGGCTGTGAAAAGACCTATATTTAATGCATTACCACTCTGTAGATATTCTCGGGAGTTCTATCTATAGACCAGATGATACTGGCGTTCTAATAAAATAAGCCTCCCCAGTGACATCAGAGCTGTGGAAGGCCATTGTGTGCTACTTGGAAAGACAGAGTCCATAAGCTTGTCATTTGAATATCCTGAGCATCTTCAGCACTGTGATCTACATATTAATATTTTAAATGCATTCTTAGTCTGGTCAAGGCAAAACAGTCATCTCATAAATCTTTCAGCACCAAAATACTCTTTTCATTTTAATCACTTCAATGCCCCTAAAATTTGGCCCTGCATATTTATTTTTATTCATAACACTTAAAAAGATATTGGAATTGCTTGTTTACTGTTGGAACACCTTGCTCCTCATGGCCGTTTGAACTTCAGTTCGTTCCTTGGGGTTTAGGTTAGTGTACACATGCTCTACCTGCTTAATGAGTATTCTACCATTAAAAACAAATGTCAGGTGACCAGATTCTGCTGTAAACCCTAAACATGCAACAGTTCTAGGATTAAGGTCATCTGTCTGACCTAATTATAGATGCTCTCCTATTGAATTATGCTCAGCTGCTGCTGAATCCAAAAATATTTAAAGAATCTAACTCCATTGCTTATAATTATTGCTTTCATAACTGAAAAAAAACTAGCTCTCAGAATTTAATGTGTTTGTCCCTATCTGGGGCTATTTAATGCATCTCTGGATTTCTTTACCATGGAAAGGAAGCCTGAGAGTTAAAATGAGATAATTTGCTCTACATGAGAAAATAGAGTGAAATTTATTTTTGCACATAAGAAGGAAGAAGAAGTGAGAAGAAGAAAGAAGAGAGTTTGGCTGAAGATGTTTTAAGAATAGTGTTATCTGATATGCTATGATATAAATGTACTCTTTCCCCAAAATGTCAACAAAATCTGCTACAAATATATAAGATATGTAGGAGTAAATGGGTGTGTCTGTGTGTATAATTTAAACAAGTTAATATATGAAAAATGTTTACACCAGTGCCTGGCACTTAGCAAACTCAAAAAATGTTAACTGTTATTGTGATTCAAATTCATATTATTTGCTATTTGCATCTTGCCTAGAGAAAGAGACACAATATTACAGCACACATAAGCTGTGCTATTAAAGATGATGATTTTTAAACAAAACATTGTAAAAAAAATTCACCAGGAACTAGGGTGAGACTTACATACTTAAGCACAAAATGTAATTCTAAGTTTCCTAGTTGGTAGTCAAAAATAGAAACAATGTTTTTGCTTTTGTTTTGTTTTTTTACTAATTTGAGGAAAATGTATGTTTGTATAGATATAAAAATATTCCTGGCACAAAATCTTGTGAGTTTATTGTCTGTTCTGATGAATTAAGAGCCGCTAATTAACATGAAGAGCAATTTACTAACTGTAGTGTGTTCTTTAAGTACTCATTTTGCTATAAAAAGCCTGGGTAAATGCTGACAATATAACATTAAATCATGACTTCAAAGGCTGCTCTTTGGGGACAAAAGTTAATAGAAGCTAGAATTGCTATTTTCTTTTATGTCAATAATAGGAAGACATATCTTACAGAACCTCCAGAAATGGTTTGGCTAACATATCCATGGTAATATTATTTAGTTTTCCTCACAAATATTTCTAAGTATCACATATACTATTAGTCAGCCTCCTTAGTCAATAATATAGACATCCCCAAGAACCACATAAACTCTATGAAACATGCATGCTCCTGAGTAGCATCATGACATTTGGTCAGTGAGGGACCACACACCCAACAGTGGTCCAGAGAGTATAATCCCTAGTGACATCATAGCCATCTTAGTTGGTTTAAGTGCACCCTAGGATGTTTGCGCAATGATGAAATTGCCTAAGGATACATTTCTCAGCACTTATCTTCATTATTTAAATGATATGTGACTAGAGTGCCACTGTGCATACCTTCTTGAAATTTTTTTTATCTATTTTCCCTAAAGAGTAAAAATAATGCTTTCTAAGGATCTCAAAATCTTGTGGTGAGCCATATGAAACATACTCACGTGTACAATAAGCAAGATCGTGCAATGTGTGCATGTATGATGTTCATACCCTGACATATATCAAAATGTATAATTATAATGCACCAATAAATGAACATAAAAAGTCAAAAAAAATTAAAGAATCCAGTGGAAGCATTCAAAGTGACCAAGAACATTATTTTAATTACATGTGTGCCCTTCTACTTTAAGAAGACAAACTATCACATGGATAGTGGTGATTATTCACCACATAAAAGATGACTTGGTTGACGAATGTTTTCATGGCCCAGTTCTAACCAAGCGCATTTTCATAATCTTTATAAATAACAAACCACTTGATGGCAGAGAAGCTAAAGAACAAAAGAAGCTCAGTTTTTGAAAACATAAGGCAGCATTGCCAATGAACAGGCAGTCAGAAGTTGGGACACAAGTCAGCAGGGAATGATCAATGAAGAGAGAGTCTAACTTCCAGGGACTTACCGCTCTTTCTAAAATGCCTTGGTAAACAAATACCAGCCCCTGATTTAAATAACACTGTAGAGTGTGTATCATCAATAATTTAAAGATTTCATCTTAGAGGCATCCTAAGAGGTATCAGTTTTCAAGTTTAGGAACAAATTCTCAGCATATTAAAGTACAGCAATGGAACAGATAATTAATGTTTCTGGCCAGATATAACTAGAACACAGAAGAAAACATAAACAGAAATATGAGCAAAATTGCCCTTTCTTACCTGTTATATAGGAGGCAAGCCAAGTTCATGGAGGCCATATACATCCAAAGAGAGAAAATCAAAAGAGGAGGAAAAAGAAAAGAAACAATTGATTATTTGGGGATAGAACTAAAATGAAGATAATCATAAAAATGAAACATTTGCAAAGAAAACCATTCTCCTCCTATATAGAAAGCTTCTCATTGCCCGAGTCTGTTCAGGTAAATAAGTTTGTTCTGCTAAGTAAACTTGAGTTAATTTGTCTGGAATGTAGTTGACCACTCACGCTGGACACTCTGGTGGCACAGATGTTTCTGGTCACAGTGATGGATGTACCTCACCAGTCTCACAATTTGAACATAATTCGACAAAATTGAGCACATTGAGCGTGACTTGCATTATCAGTGCATACACATTCTGCGGCAGGATGTGTATCCTGCAGCCATGTTCGAGCTCATGTCGAAAAGGGATTACAAGCCAAATGGGCAGAGTGTGGATGTGACCCAGGATCCAATTTTGTTCCGCTTTGTTTAAATATTGATTGCACTACTAAAATATGCTAGCAGCCAGTGCAAGAAGCCAAGGTTTACAGGCACCAAGCATAGCCTCTGTCTTTAGCATCTAATATTCTAGATGAATGTGACGTTCATATCACATATGTGGGTTTAACTGGAGATAACCATTGAATTAAGAATTTTATATCCCCCAAGGCCTTTCCTAACACTAGCCCACCAGTGAACATCAGTCCCTGTTAAAATTCCAAGTATTTTACTTTGCATTGATATCACATTTAGACATGAAATTTCATCGCAAAGCAACTTTTAGAATCTGTTAGCAATCACCTATAAAGCTTCTAAAGCATTGGGGTACACTCACCGCCCCAAGCTAGAATTGCCTCAACATGTCATGACATGGGAAACCTCAAGTGCTCCCTTGCAATTTTACTTTGCAAGACAAGATTTTAGGTTGTTGTTCACTGTTGGTAAGTAACATTGCTCTATTAGAGTTTTCTCCTATTTTTCCTATCTTCTTAGTCATGTTGTTTTATTTTAGCAGGGAGAAGAACAGAAAAACCCATACACAAAAGAGTCAGATTTCCCTTTTTGCATCTCCTTAAAAAGAAATAAGCAAAATAATACTGCAGTGGGTATGAGAGACTTCACAACAAACTAATTACAATTGAATAGGATTCAACTTTGTCCTTATTCACCTGATATGGATCCTTTCAAATAATGCTTCATGTCTTAGCTTTCCCAGCCAGTCTGCCCTTTATCTGACTTTCGGTGGAGTTGGCACTCCCTAAACTGGAAATTCTGTTCATGAAGTCTGACCTAATGGCACTTTTGTGCCTGAATAATATTATTCATCCCAGTTTACTGCCTTTCTATTTGAGGATGTAATAGGTCAGATCAAAGCTGTTTTAATTTCAGGCTCCCCAATCACTGATACTTATTATGCTGTATATTCAATCTATCTATAATTCAAGAGCTCCTTCTGTATAGAGAATTAACAAGTAAGTAACTGTTTAGATATGACACCAAAGGCATGACCCATGAAAGAACGAATTGGACTTCATTCAAATTAAAAGTTTCTGCTCTGAAAAGGGCACTATCAAGAGAATGAAAGAGAGTGAAATGAGAGTGGCAGGAAATATTTGTAAAAGACATACCTGGTAAAGGGCTGTTATCCAAAATATATAAAGAGCTTTTAAAATTCAACAATCACAAAACAAAGCCTCAATTAAAAAAATGGTCCAGACTTAACAGACACCTCACCAAACAAGGTATATTCATGGCAAATAAGCATATGAAAAGATGTTCCACATAGTATGGCTTAAGGGAAATAAAAACTAAAAATAACAACACTGAGAGACCACTAAATACTTATTAGAGTGACTAAAATCCAAGACACTCATAACACCAAATGCTGGCAAAGATGTGCAGCAACAGGAATTCTTATTCATTGCCACTGGGAATACAAAATGGTACAGATACTTTGGAAGAGAGTTTGGTAGTTTTCTGTAAAGCAATCATACTCTTACCATATGATCCAGCCATCGTACTCCTTGGTATTTACCCTAAGGAGTTGAAAATATGTTCACACAAAAACCTGCACATGGATGTTAACTGTGACTTTATTCATATTTGTTAAAACTTGAGGACAATCAGGATGTCCTTCAGTAAAATAAATAGATAATAAACTGGTATATCCAAACAATGGAATATTATTCAATCCTAAAACAATGAGCCATCAAGCCATGAAAAGACACAAAAGGAACCTAAATCCATATTTTTAAGTGAAAGAAGCCAGATGAAAAAGGCTACAAACTGTATGATTCCAACTATATGACATTCTTGAAAAGATAAAATCGTGGAGACAATAAAGAGATTCATGGATATCAGGAGTTGGGGTGGGGTAGAGTGGAGTGGGAAGGAAAGAATAGGTAGAAAACGGAGGATTTCTAGAGCACTGGAACTTCTCTGTATGATGCTACAGTGGTGGGTGTATGTCCTTATTTATCTGTCCATTCTTATTAAAGAATGTACAACACCAGGAGTGATCTCTAAGGTAAACTATGCATGTTGGGTAATAATAACGTGTCAATGCAGGTTCATCAATTTTGAAATATACCACTCTGATAGGGGATGTTGTTGATAATGGGGGAGGCTATGCATATGTAGAGCAGAGAATATATAGGAAATCTTGCTGCCTACTTCTCAATTTTACTGTGAACCTAAAAGAGCTCTAAAAATAAAGTCTATTTTAAAACACACGCACACACACACACACACACACACACACACACACACACCAAAAAAATTCTTCTGTCAAGGAAACTCATCTCTTAAGTGAGTCATATTACCCCAAAAGGCATACAGCAATATAATGTGATAAGATGTGATATAATAGTGAACCTCAAAATCTATTCTTCAAATATATCAAATTTCTCAATTTTCTAATAGTGAACAGGTTGATGTTCATCGGCAGGCTAGTGTCAGAAGAGGTTTTAGAAAATCCGAACATACATGCCCACAGCACTCAGTGTGAGGATTTGCTTCTGTATCTTCTGTTCCATTTCACTGGTCTACGTGTCTGTTCTTATACCAATACTATACTGTTACTGTTATTATAGCTCTGTAGTGTAATTTGAAATCAGGTACTTATCTTTCCCTTACAACAAAGCTAAACACCTCTTTTCTAAATGAAAATTTGAGTACATCCCAATCTTTTCCTTTATACCTTTACTACTGCATTGTAATTACATATCATAGTGAGGTTCAAAGTGATACAAACACACATACACACAGCACTTGGTGTGCTTACTTCTGGATCCCATTGTACGCCCCGCTCCCCTCTCCCCATACATGTTAGTGACACTGATAATGACAGACATAGCATTATCTATAAACGTATCACCCCCAATCTCACTAACGTACTGGGAGGGAGGAGTGGGGTGCAGGGGGGTCCAGAGAGACACACACCAAGTGCTGTGTCTTCCTCACTTTCTTCACTGTTCTATAATTTTCATTGTAGAGATCTTTTACCTCCTTCTTCTTCCTTTTTTTTTTTTTTTAGGCTACTGGGAATGGAATTGTTTTCCAAAATTCCTTTTCAGTGGATTGATGGTTCGTGTATAAAAAAGTTGTTGGCTTTTGTAAGTTAATTTTGTACCTGGCTACTCTTTAGTTAAAATGCTTTATTCACTTCACAATACCTCCTGTGGATGGTCTACACGATCTTGGGGGCTCCATTCTATTACCACTCCCACTTCATGCGAAGCCACTGCCCTCATGTTCTCTGAGCTATGAACACACCATCCTCCTGTGATTTCATTAAAGACTTAGCTTCTTTCCACCACTGGGCCTTTGTACCCACTGTTGCCTCTTAGAGGAACATTCCCCTCGTAGTTCCGCCTGCATCCGGGAAACTCCAGGTCAGCCTGCAACTCTCTAGAATCACATTCCTGACTGCCAAGCACTAATATCTGATCATTCTCATGGTTAAATGCATTTACAAGATCTATACCATTCCTTCAGAAGTTAGACCTCAGTTTACCTTTATACTTCATGAAGTGATCATCTTGCTAATGGCTGTGAGCTCCCTGAGGGTAGAGACTATGTCTGCTTTTGCATATCAATGTTCTCCTCAGTGCCTGGTATCTGGTTCGCTATTACTGTTCAATAAACACTGCTTATTATCAATTCAGTCGGTGAGCCTATGTAAATACATGACATGCTAGAAGATGTATGGGGAAAAAGTGAACATTTGTTGGAAAACATTGGAGAAATCATAAAAAGTAATCAGTAAAGGCATAGGTATAACTTTGCAAAAATTTTTTTCTATTCAACAATTCTTCCTAGGGTCCTCTGTGAATATAATATCGACAAGAGGACGTAGAATGTACCCATGAAGATTAATCTTCCTTTTAAGTTTTACACTTTCCTACAGATTTCTCTTTCACCTACTTAATTATACTTAATGTTTGACTGAACTTGAAGTGGGGAAAGGAACTGCTGTATGGAATTGATGGAAAGTCATTTTGAAAGCCGGTCAGCACCTAGATAGATTAAGCTGCCTCAGCCCAGGAAATGACCTTAATCAAGTCGTTTGATTATTATGGGCTTCTAACGGTGCTCCAAGGAGACCAAATAAAAAGTGGGTCTCACAGGACAGACGACGCTATATGCAAGCCGAGCTTTACAGGAAAGCTAAACAAAATTAGAAATGCGAATCTAAAGAGATTGCAAATTATTGTCACATGGGCAGAGAGTACACTCTGTTTGGCTTCAAGGAGTCAGATTTGAAAGCTAATGAGCTGAGCATCATAACCAGTTTCTTAGTCTCCACCGGGAGGCATGGCAAAGAAAGTTAGATTGACAGACCAAAATAATGAGCCTGCGTTTGCCCCAGGAGGAAGGACCCTGAAGATCAGTGTCATAGGTAACTAGTAAATATCATCGCTGGTGTAGAAACAGGCAACTCTCTGGGTTATTATTAATAAGAATATTTATAAAGCACCCACAGTGTATGAGAGGCGCAGCGAATGATGTCCTTAAGGACAAGAGAGGACAAAGAGAAGAGCGCTTTGCTGAAACTTTCAGCAGCAGGAAGGGATTTTCCCTCCACTTACATGCTTTTATTTTCAGAGTTGGTGAACCACACAGGGTGGAGATGTAAGAGCAAGGAAGTGAGCATACTGTGCAGAGGACAGAGGTGAGCAGGATGGGGGCGGGGAGAAAGAGACAAAGGGGAGGGAGGAGAGAGCCTGGCCAGACAAAGAGGATTTTGAAAAAATAATTACTTTCTCTTTAGAGCTCATCACAGAGCACCTTCTAGTCTCCAAAGCCCAGGATCTTATCCCATCTCACGCCACACCTAGGGATGGACAGGCAGAATCACACCCTGATTCTTTTAGCTGATCACCGGAGGCTCAGAAGAGCTGCGAGTTGCCCAAAGTCCCAGGGCTGGCAGGCGAAGAAGCAGGGCGGATGTGCACGCTTTTCCTGAGAGCAGAATGCATCTGAGGAAGGCTATGAAGACACACCACATGCTGAGGTTGGAAAAGCACCAGCCTCAGCCTCACCAGTGTACCTGCCATGTTATTACCAGTCTAGGGGTTAAGCGGAGTGCTCTAGCGAAGGAGAAATCCTGGACTGGCAAGACAGCACTCGATTAAGTCTGGCCTTCCTGTTCTTAACTCATTCTACAAATGTTTACTGAAAACCTACTGTGGACTCACTGAAGAGAAAAGGAACTCAGATTAGAAGAGACTCTCCATTACCCTCTACTTACATAGGGAGAAAAGCAGGAAACACCGTTCTTGTTTGCAATTGTTTCTTTTTTTTTAACCAACAAACACATTTTAAAAAAAACCCCTCTCTATCATAAGCCTTTCTCAAGAGCCTTGCCACGCATCTTAGATCATGTGCTCTTTGATTTCAGATAGTTCATCTTGACTTTATTGGTGTCTAAGCAGAGGATGGATATGATGTATTTGCTGGCTAATTCAGATGCTGAAATTTACCAGGCAGAGGTAATCAAGAAGTTCTCATCCTCTATCAAGACCCTAAATCCCGTGTAATAAGATAGAAAATAAGGGCTTTTACAGGGAGATGATATTTTTACAATTAATCAGTCTTACCTGTGGCTTGGAAAGAATCCAGACAGAAGATGTCTAAACAGACCACTTCGTTTCTCTTTAGTACGTCACCATTTTCAAGTGGATATAAACGTTTCTTCAATATACAGGGGTCACAATTAAATGAACCTGCCACCCGGGACAGCGCACACAAGGACTGGGGATTACTGGTGAGTCATTTCCCAGGATGGCATTAAAATTCCCCACAAACTCTGTGTGTGTGTGTGTGTGTTACTGTGAACTGAACCCAGGGACATTCTATTTCTGAGCTACACCCTCAGTCCTTTTTATTTTTTGTTTTAAAACAGGATCTTGCTAAGTTGCTAAGAGTCTCACTTAGTTGCTGAGGATGGGTTCAAACCAGTGATCCTCCTGTTTCAGCCTTCCAAGTACTGGGATTACAGGTGTTCACCACAAACTACTTTTTAAAGGGAGATTTACCACCAGGTGGCAGAAGGTGGGCAGAAGTTGACATTGTCTTCAGAACAAAGTGGCCAAATTCAGGAAAAGCAGTAAGATGTGCATACCGTCCCCACTTCATAAACCAAAACACAGAAGTATGCTGCGGCCTCACATACACGTGTACTCCCCAAACACATGCATACATAGACACACACATACATTATTAAATCCTTAAAGTGGAGAGCTTGCTAGTCCTTGGGGTAGACAAGAGTAGTGTCTTCCAACATCTGGAAGGTTCTCCACTCCTGAGCACAAAGAAGACTGCACTGTTCTGCATTCCTACCACTGGGTGGACCCAGGTGACTAGTTCTAGCCAATTAGATATGAGCAAAGTGTAGGAGTCACTTCTGGGCTTAGGTGTTAAGAAGCTGACACGGAACTCCTCAGTCATCCTCTCTTGCTGCATGGTGATTGCAGAGGAGGTCTCCTGTTGAGAAGGAGGGAACACAAGGCTGAAGCAACTGTGCTGCTGAGCATGTAGGACAATTGTTCAAAAGAGTTGCCTAGACTGACAGTGAACTCTGCATGAGAGAGAGAGAGAAGCTTTGGTCAAGCTATGGATATTAGGGTGCTACTTTTCATAACAGCATAACTTAGTTTAACCTGACTAATAAAGTACACTTTTCCATATTATTAATCCCCAAGGTCTCATAATTCCATCTCATCAATATTTCTCAAATCCATCCAATGCTAACCACTGTCAGAATCTCAAATCACATTAACCATCCCCTCTGACCTGTATCGATGGGGCAGGCCTCCCAACCTCTGGTTTTTACCCATTCTAATCCATTTTCCTGTATAGCCAGAATTCTCATTTTAAAGTTCAAAACTGAGCCTTTTATTCCTTCCCCTAAAATCATTCCAATGGTTTCCCGTTGCTCCAAGGATCAAAAGCAAAATCCACCCATGGCTTTCAAGGCCCACCATAATGGGACCTTCTTTTACCTTTACCTTTCTTGTTTCTTGACATTCCACTCTCTATACTTCAGTCCTGTAAGTACCTGATTTTCCGGGAACTACCGAGGTATAGAATCATCCTTCCTGCTTTCTCAAGCACAGTTGCCACCCAGCCCAACTTCCTCTTGGCTAACTACTTAAAATCCTGTTTGGGTAAACACTTCCTTTCCTGTCTAGTTAAGGCTGAATTACGTGTTCAAGTTAAACCTCTGCTCACTCCTGTTCCTGGTCAGTGCTTCGGGATATGTAATCGCCTGTCTCCCTGACACTCCTCAACTAGAGGGAGAGTTCCTCAACTCAGGACTGTTTTCTAGTCACCACACCATCCTCAGGGCCTAGCACACAACAAACCTTTGACAGATATTTGTCAAAGGAATGGGTGGATGAATGGATGGCTGGCTGGATAAACAAATGCTTAAGTCCAATATGCCTCTTTCCTGATTTTCCTTTTCAGTTAATCGAAAAAATATAAAACAAAAGGGAAGGGACTTAAAAGTCTAATCAATCTATCTTTAATTCTCCCAATACCACTTGGAAGTTGTGTGACCCTGGGCAATTAACCTGATCTTTCTTAGCCCTCACATGAAACACATGGACTAGAAGTGTTCATATCTCCCCTGCGGAGTGGTTGTAAAAACTGGAGTCGTGGATATAAAACAGTCACAGGGCGAGAGGTACAAAGCAGAGGCTAAGTCTGAATGATGGTATAGTATTGTTCTTGTTACGATTATTGGTCGTATAAAAACTAGCACAATGGCAGCGATAGAAATGCACTTACTTGGAAGCCAGATCAGATTTCATTGCAAGCAGGGACAGGGTGAACAATTAGATGGGAGACAGTCTAGGGAACTATCACGAGGATAATGGACTCCTACACAGCCCCCCTGCTTCGTCTGTTCTCCTCAACCTTTCTATTTCTCTAACTGCATTTATTTTTAAGCTACTCCAACATTTCTTCCCTTTTTGCCATTAGGACTCCTTACCTTTATTTCCTTTCCTTTCCATGTCCTTAAAACCCTCCTGTGCATATTCCCCTTATTATATTTCTGGCCCCAAAGAAACAGGCAGTTAATGAACACACATAAAACCTGAGCCATCTATCCTCATTTACAATACTAAGTCTTAATTCCAGGTTCTCAAGTGTTCACAACACTTCTGCGCTCAACACGTATCGATTGAGCGCCCACTGTTCTAGCCCGGAGGCACTGAGCTAAGTACTATTTTTTTGTATCTCTAAGAAAACATTAATTAGTTACAAACTACTGGCCATACCTAATTAGGATAAGATTTCTTGGAGAAAAAGTTAGTCCCCCTTCCTGAGACTTTAGCCTTCTTAATACTCAGGCAAATAAGAGATGATTTTATTTTGTCCTGTTTTGCGTTCTTTTTTTTTCCAACTTTAATAAAGCATGCAGTAAATGGGTAATACAGTATCTCATTTTCAGCATATATGGCTTGCTTTTTAATCATGGGAGTCCCTCCTTGATTGAGTCAAAGACATAAGGGTGTGCATGGCAGTCAGCTCTTGCATTCTAAGAACCAGATCCTATGAGTATGTAAATGCACTTTTTGCTTTAGCCTAAAAGTCTCATGGGTATTAACGAAGCACAGAGCATTGTTACCTACAAAAGAATACAGCATTATTTTTTAATTTTTGTTTTGCATTAATTGCAGTTATCATTCCTAAAGGGGTGGGGTAACATGCAAAGTCCTTAACATCCCTCTCTTCTTCCATCATCCCATTCTCTCAGCCTCAAAGGAACATTGTCTTCTGTACTAACTAAATGAAGCATCAGTAGAGTGGAGAGTATGTGACCAGGAATTCCAAAGTTTCACCTTGCGGTTAGTGCTAGTTAGAGTGTGATGGCCAGCGGGGTCAGGAGAGTTTGCCCTCTGTTAGCCTCTGGGTTTCCTCATAAGGAAAATGGAAAGAAATGCTACATGGCCAATATTTTAATAAAAGAAGTTGATTTTTAAAAAAAAGCAATACACACAGGAAATTGAAGAGTAAGTAGCCTGTCTCAGCAACTCACGTCCAATATTAAATAGCTCTCACTTGCATGATATTCCTCCTAACAATTTGCTCCAATCCTTCCTCTGTGTGAGATGCTCTGAATTATTTAGAGGAACTCAAGGACACTATCAAATCATGGCGGTGTCATCCTCAGCTCCACTCCACCAGCTTTTGATATCAAGTTTTCCCCAGGGATTGGTTTCCCATCATTAACAGCACAAATATATTTCTCTTTCTATGATTCAAGACACTACACCACAAATATATCCCGTCCAAGTGAGCAACACTTGGCAACATTCACAAGATCTAATGTCACCACAGGTAGGAAACTGTCTTGAGGAATGATTCAAGTCTCAGTTCTCCGTCTCCCTCGGCAGCCCATCCATCCAATATGTCTAGGGATCTCAAGAAGCTGTCAAGAGAAATTAACCTAATTATCTGTGTTCCTGCAGTCTTAAGGCTCCAGCAAAGATGAAGATTGCCTCTTTTTACCATGTCGATTTCAGATTTATTCCTTACATTTAACAGCTTTCACTAGCTATGGGGATGCACATCGATTCCTTTCAGCAAAAGCATCGCTACCTCTTAATTTCCCATGGTTGTTCTCTTCCAGTACAAATACACCAGCTGTTCAGGTATCTGTGCACCTCCACAGGTGAGCCCGTGTTCTTCTAAAGCAATCTGTATGTGAAGACTCACACGGGCTGGTTTTTCTTTTCTGTCTTTGGTTTCATGGTTCTCCTCTCTTTCCTCCTTTTACACACATGAGCATGTGTGAATGAGGTTAAGCTAATTACTGTAAATTTGGTTTTTGTTGTTTGTTTGTTTGCTTGTTTGTTTGTTTTGTACTGGGGATTGAACCTAGGGGCATTCTACCTCTAAGCTACACCACCAGCTATTTTTATGTTTCTATTTTTGAAACAGGGTCTTACTGAATTGCTGAGGCTGGTCTTGAACTTGTGATCCTCTTGTTTCAGGCTCCCAACTACTGGGATTACAGGCATGGGCCACCACGCCCCACGTAATTATCTTAAGTTTCATTTCAACTTGTGAATTCTTCAATTTGGCATTTGACCACAGCTATCTGTTTAGCTGACTTACCTGGTTTCCCAGGGGACTGAGTTACAATGATTTCAGCTGATATCATCATTGGATGAGTTAAGTCCCTAATTAACAAGTATATCCATTAACAAAAAGAGAGAACAATTTTGGAGGGTTTTCCTTTGTCATCCTGGTTGCTGGGCAATGCAGCTATTTTCTCAGGGCTGTATTTTGGCCAAATAGCTTCTGCTGATGCGAGCCTTAACAGACTGCTGATGGTCAAGGGGCAGGCAGAGGTTTCCAGGGAAATAAAAGAAACTTGTGGAAACTGGCTTGAAGACACATTACATATTTATTATCAAGCAACTAAACTATTTTGCTTGTATTAGTGCCCAAGGCCTTAAGGAAAATGTGCATGTGTGGAACCTATTTTAATAGCTGATATCAACCTTCTGTCATCTCTGGTTAGTGTGCCCAGAGCTGCACAACCACATACTTTCCTGTTACAAGGCATTGCTTAGACCATGAAGCAGGTTTTTTAAGTCACCGCCCATCTTCCTGGTCCTAAACCAAAACATAGAAGACTGGAGTAAAAATAGCTGAGAGAACTAAATCCATTCAAAACCTAAGAACATTTAAATCTCTGTTTGGGTATCAGAGCAGAAATGTCCAAATGTAAAGTATAAATTGAAAGGTCTCTCTAGGAATAAAAATAAATTAGCCTCACTGAAAGAATAGAGTTGTGTTCTAGCCTTGAACTTTGCTTCTTCTACTTGGAGACATTCCCATAATTCTTGACCACTTTTTCATAAGCTAATATATGTTCCATAGCCAATCAATAGACAAAATAGGGTTCTGAGATCTCATCTGAGCATTGTGCTCAGCTTCTATTTGATCTCATGCAAATTTTTTTAAAGTCCTGTGCCTTGGTTTTGCAGTTGAAAATTAAAAATATGAAAATCAACCCAAAGATTGTTTGAAAGAAATAACTAAAACAAATGTAGGTAGAGATAATAATTTTCTGTTCATCCTTTTTTTCATTTGAAGAAGCCTTCCTGGCACAAGCATTCCAGAGTGGTTATAATTTCAGGGTTTTTGATTTCTCTATGTTGTAGCCAAATTATCCTTCTACCTAGTCTGATGGCTAAAAATAAACAAAGACATCCAAATGGTTAAGTTACCAATTTAAATGTACATTACTGTATACGACATGCTATTTATTTTTTACATTATAGCGAAAAAACATCAATGTAGGAACTTTGTGTAATTCAAAGATCCCTCCTATGTGCTATCCTTTAACCCACACAGATTTGTCACTACTCTTTTCCTGGGACTCTATTCTTGCTCTACATCATGGAACCTGTCACCAGTTTTTAAAAATGTCTCCTATCAGTCAGGCATGGTGGCACACATCTGTAATCCTAGCACTTCAGAGGCTAAGAGAGGAGGATTACAGGTTCAAGACCAGCGTTAGCAACTTAATGAGACTCTCAGAAACCTAGCAAGACCCTGATTCAAAACAAAAAATCAAAAGGACTGAGGGTGTAGCTCAGAGGTAGAACACCCCTGGGTTCAATACACAATACTAAAAAAAAAAAAAAATGTCCTATTCATTTGAACACCATCATTACAACAGCTAAGCTAACCTACTCAATCCTCATACCATGTCCCTCTATCCGTCCTTTCCCTGGGACCCTCTGATGTCTCAGAGCAAGCATTGTTGTCCCCTAAGCTTTGGTGTCATCTCACTGAGCTCCTCTCCAAACCCGACACATTGTCACCACTGACAACTCCATGCAGCTAAAGGAACTGTCACTCTCAGTACTGTGCTTAATGCAGAGCAGTGACATTAAGATGTGTCCAACAGGGGAAAAAATTGAAGGAGGGGGGTACATAAAATGAAGAGGATTCATTGACCAGCAAAAATCAATGAAGCAAAATGGACCATTTTCCTCCCATTGATTTTCACTGCTCGTTGTATGTTGACAGCCGTCTCTGCAACTTTGCACTCCTCTCATGGTTCCCAGGGAAGCCATGTGACAACACAGGCTCACAACACTTGGTTGGGCCCCTTCCATCCCACCGGGTTAAGACCACACACCAGAAAAAAAAAAATCCCACTGAAAAAAACACTCTAGTTTCTCCCTTAGGAGTAGATTGCACTCAACCCGTTCCTCAGCGACGCGGTTGTCACTGCTTTCTCATGAAATCTCTTTGCGGGTCTCATGCAGTGGCCTTCTGGCTTCGCCAGCCACATTCTCAGTGATGCCGTCCTGTGGGAACCAAGACCTACCCTTTTCCAGACTCAACCTCCCTATTTCAGAGAAATCGCATTTTACAAAAAATGCCATCCATCATCTGCAAAAGCCAGGAAGTATGGGTCGCTGCCAGGAGCAGGGGCAGATATTCTGAGTAATTGCACACCGCCTTTGTAGACCTGGCTGCCACTGGAGCAGCTGGAGACAAGAGGTGAGAGGAGGAGAAACCTTCCCCACAAGAGGTTACGATGTCAGACACTTCGGATTTCATCTCGGAGGCAATCAGGTGTGTGTCAAACTCCCTACCTATTTTTAAACCGCACATGCATTCTAAAACAAGCCAGCTTATACTTTTTTAAGAAGTTATTTACCGTGATGTGTCATGCAGTCACTTAGGCACAAGTGCTCAGATAAAGATAAACTCCTTTTGATACATGCCCGGAATATAGAGGAACTCAGCCCTGGCCACATTCATCACCCTGTGTTTTTCCAATAAGAAAATGACCTAATGCCAACTAAGTCCCCATTTCCTTATTAGTATTCCACTAGGGGTACTCAAGGCTGTGCCTCTCACGGCGTATCATTCAATGACAGGGCAAGAGTGCTCCCTGGGTAATTAAACCCGCCCATGTTCAGGCAGGTGCTGCCTGGCAAGGTAGTAGCCATGAAATATTTACAAGGAGGTGGGGAAAGACATACTAAGCTTTGGAAAGGGACTTATGATCTGAGCATGTGCTCAGAGTAAATAATATACATAAATAGACTATATTACTAAAATATATAAAATAGATTATATTATTAAGTATATTTAGTAAGTATACCAAACATCTGGATGCTGTAGGTGAAAAAATAATGCCTATGAAATAGAGCAAACAATGGTATATTGGCTATGGTCCAGCATCTCTGAACTACAGCATTTAGCTATTCCTAACATAAGCTTACAGGAGGAATCCAGTAAATGAGTTGTCCCACAAGTAAATAACCACCACCCTTTTCTTCCTCCCTTCTTTCTTCTCTTTCTTCTTTCTAATGTCTCATCTTCTCATTATTCTCCTCTCACCTCAGACACACTGATTGTTTGCCTACTAAGAGCCAGATACTTTGCTAGATACTAGGGAAGCAAAGAAATTACGATAGCCCTTGAGGAATTTCCAGTTCTATTTGGAGGGAAAGATAGTCAAAACAGCAATACAGCACAGACTTCCTAGCACAAGATGTTAAGAAGCACATAGCAGGGGAATAAATCTAAGTTTAGAGGAATTATGGAGGTCTTCCAGGAGGAAGTTTTTGTTTGACCCTGGTTTTAAAGATAAGAACCACATTATGATGTGAGACTATAATGCACCAATAAAAGTATATTCTAAAAAAGGCAAGATAAGAGTTAGCTAGATAGAGAACAGGAGGAGACTCAGAAACAATAGCATGCAAGAAGATTGAAAACAGGCTATGTTGCACAGAGATTCAATTTGGCTGGAACCAAACTGTACATATATGAGGGCAAATTAAGACAAAATGAGGCGGAGAGATCAGCTAAAGATATTTGCCCACCTAGCACCCTAACGTTCCTAGTTCAAGAATTTGAACTTGACCTTGAAAATGAAAAATTCGTAGAAATCATGTAAACAATTTAGGACTATGGTAGATATGATTCTTGTTACCAATTCTTGCTCCCTTTTGTTGCCACATGAGCCTGCAATAGAGAAGTATGTCCTCACCCTGCTAGTGTTTAGTTAGGCCTTGTCCCTTGCCATAAATAATAGGATGTGGGTGAAGGTGAAGTTGCCACTTCTGAGCCCAGGCCTTCAGAAGCAGCCCAGATGTCCACACGGGCTCCTGCCTGAGAAGAGCAGACCCAAACCTAGTTGCACAGAACCCAGCGACATCCCAAATTAACCAAACCTCAGCTCCTACCAACCCAGGACTCAGAAAAACAAATGCATGTCATTGTAAGTCTCTGAGATCCTGGGCATTGCTTATTATACTGCCTTACCTAGCTACAGCTGAGTAACTGAAGTACTGAATTCTTTCCCCCACCCTCCAACTTCGGCTTTCTTTAACCACAATAATAAGGAGATGGTCAACCCAGACCCCATTAGGAATTCATTTTAGATAAAATTAGCTCTCTTGATGGAGACAATATATCCCATTGTGTTAATAAGGAAAGTATAGAGGAGTGCTACAGCCACTCTGGATAAAATCACTTTCTTATAAATGAGGAATATTAGTCTTTTGAGAGTTTAGATTGCTTAAGGAAATGAAAATATACTGAGAGAGTTGCTCAATCATGCCCTGGACTTTTAAGTGAAATAGATGTACATAGGAGTATCTTCCCAGCTCATGACCTCTGTGAGCATCCCACAGCCCCCCAATATTCTCGGGGTGCCACCTGGGGAACCATGTTTCTACCATTTGTCTCTACTCTCCTAGCATAGAGCACTGGAACTGAGTGTCTATAAACTCAGAAGAGCAAAGAGGAGGCCAATAAGAAGGAAAGCTGGGGTTGGGGGTGTAGCTCAGTGGTAGAGTAAATGCTTAGCATGTACAAGGCCCTGGGTTCCATCCTCAACATTGAAAAAAATCCTCCAAAGAAGGAAAGCGAGTCTGTAGAGAGGGCAAAAAAATGGGACTGAAAGACAGAAAGAAGCAGAAGCTAGCAGTCATTTGGCCCCCGAAGGCAGAGCACATCTTAGATAAATTGTCTTGGTTTCTACAGCTGTCTCTTCCTATCTCAGTCCCCCAAGGCCTGGCAGCACTTCCTGCCTTTTGACCCAAGATGTAACTTTGAATCATAACAGTAAATTCTCCTTTTGCTTACTCTTGGGAAAGGTTCCTTTATTTGAAACCAAAAGAAACTTGAGAAAAAAATACATGTCTACTGTGTGCCATACATGTGCTAGACATTTGGAATACAAAAGAAATAGAACAGATAAATGAATGGACGTTTTTAAGTTTCCAAGTTATGAAAAAATACCTATGCTATTTCTTTTGTGTGTGTGTGTGTGTGTGTGTGTGTGTGGTACTGGGGATTGAAACCAGGGGCCTTCTACCTCTGAGCTACATTACATCCCCAGCCCGATTTTTTATTCTTTATTTTGAAACAGGGTCTCACTAAGTTGCGGAATACCTCACTAAGTAGCTGAGGCTGGCCACAAACCTGCAATCCTCCTGTCTCAGCCTCCCAAGTACCAGGATTACAAGCATGCACCACCATACCCGGCTTACCTATGCTATTTCTTTCCTAGACTTGGTGGGGTCCAGAAAGTCATCTTGGAGTTACTGTTAAGCTTAAATCTAAATTGTAGGTGAAGGTGGCCAGATGAATATGCAGGAGGATATAGATCAATGGGTCAAATGCCACCTGATGACCAGGAAGAGGTCTGAGAAATGGCCTTTTGGAATTGATCACTAAAGGACATTATTGAAAGTTTGATGGATTCGTTAGGACAAGAGCAAGACTATAGTGCATTAAAGAAATGACTGAGAAAAAAGAAACAAGACAACTCAAACAACAGTTTCAAGAAACATGACTGTGGAAGAGACCAGGCTATAAGTGGAGGGGCACGTGGGAAGAAATTCAAGGATTTTATTTGTTTATTTGTTTGTTTGAGTGGGAAAGGCTTCACGTTCTAGATATGAGGAATAAGTGTCACAGGCTGACATATCTTGAAAAGGTTGTCTTTTGTGGGAAATAATGAGCAGAAGGAATAGTACAATGGAATTGGGAAATAATGTGTCAAGAAGATAAAGACAGTCCATTCAGAATGTGCAAATTTAGTCAAACTAAACTGTTCTGATTATAAACCAACTGCTCGGGAGGAAATTATTTTTGGGGGGAAATGCATTGCCATCCTCAAAAGGCATGTCTGAAAACTAATTACTATTCCTAACTTATTCATCCCCAATGCCTCACCAACATGATCCTTTGTAATAGATTCATATTTCAAAGTGTGGAGTAAAAATAATATGTGCCAACTAACAATGACACACAGACCATCCTCTCAGGTATAACAGTGAGGGGTAAAGTGAATATAGGAAGAGTTTTTAACACTGTTAAATTACAGGGTCGGCTTCCTTTTATAGCTCTCATTTCCCAAGGGTATTGAATGTGTACCAAACAAATAATTGAAAATTTATTTTGTTGGCTTTGAAGAATCTTCAGTATGGATGTAGCATTATGTGTAAAGACTTCTCTAGTTAAAATTGATTATATTTTTAGAGACAGAAAAAATGTTAGCATGGAAAGAGAGAAACCTATTGTGAAATCAGCAGAGTATAGAAAATAAAAAATGTTGCACCAATCATATTTTTTAGAATCTTCACTGGGATGTTTTAAAGCCACAGTCATGTCCCTTTCACCATTGTCGTTTTACCTTACTACTTACATCACCATGACCCACACCACCAACACCAATCATCACCACCACCACCATCACTGTCACCATCTCTACTTCCATCACTACTACCACCATCACCACCATCACAATCACCACTGTCACCACCACCATCAACACCATCATCACTACCACTATCACCACCATCACCATCATCACTATCACTATCACCACCATCATAATCATCACTGTCGCCACCACCATCTGCACCATCACAATCATCACCATGACAATCATCACCAACATCAGTATCACCATCACAATCACCAACATCATCACCATCACAATCACCACCGTCAGCACCATTATAATCATCACCATCATCACCATCATCACCATCACAATCATCACTGTCATCACCATCACAATCATCACCACCACCATCAGCACCATCACAATCATCACCAACACCAGTACCACCATCACCATACCACCATCACAGTCACCACCACCATCAGCACCATGACAATCATCACCATCATCACCATCACCACCATCACAATTATCACCAGCCTCACCATCATTACCATCATAATCACCACCATCACCACCATCACCAACAGCACCATCACAATCATCACCATCATTGCCATCATTACCATCACAATCATCACTATCATCACCATCAAAATCATCACCATCATCACTATTACCATCCCCACCATCATTACTATCAGCACTACCACCATAACCACAATAATAATCATCACCAACACAGTCATTGCCATCACCACTACCACCATCACCACCATTACAATTATCAACATCACCACTACCACCAACACTATCACCATCTCTACTTCCATCACTATTACAACCTCTGCAAATACCATCACCAACCAACTAGTTTCCTAGCATGATTCTAAACCATGAGTTGCTATTTGACTCAGAAATTTTAAACATGGCTCATTCCATCTTCTAAGATCTCCTTCAATTTCTTTTCTTTAGTGTTTTATAATTTTCATTGTAGAGGTCTTTTACCTCCTTGGTTTGATTTATTCCTAGGGTTTTTTGTTTGGTTTGGTTTGGTTTGGTTTTTGTTTTGTTTTGAGGCTATTGTGAATGGAATTGTTATCCATATTTCTTTTTCAGCGGATTCATGTTTATTTTTACATAATATAAAACATTTAAACCACCAACCACCTAATTATTTGTGAGCAGTAATCTATTACATGGTGGAACAGGGCTTTTTAAACTTTGACACACATCACAATCAATGGGGAGTTGGTTGAAGCACAGAATCCAGGGACCCAGAGTTTCCAATTCAGTAGGTCTGGAGTGGGGCCCAAGAGTTAGCATTTCTATCACAGCCTCTGATGCTACAGGTCCTGCTGGTCCAGGACACTGACATAGGACTGCTGAGGAGTACATGAATTCCATCTATCTCCCATGTTCAATAAATACTATAGAAGCATAACAGTGGTAGAAATAATCTTTTCAAGATACTGTAAATAATGAGCATGAATTACACTTGGAAAAATGAAATGAAATGAAATGTTTCAATTTGCAAATACTGATTACTGACTAATGGGTGAGTGGTCCATGCAGAGGATGGTGTCCAGTCGAAAGAAAGACAGGAGCTTCAGTCATGGTTGAGGGTAAATAAAAGGGTGGGTGGTATGGTCGATGGTCTCATGGCTCATTCCATTACTACCAAGTTCTGGGCTACTTAAGCTCCTGTAATGTCTTTCCTGTTCTATGTGTGGGTTCTTAAATATACAAAGACAGGCCAGTAGCAGGGCTGGAAAGTAGAGAATTAAGTCTCAGGGTGAAAGGTGGGGAAGCCGTAATGACCTGCCTCTGAAGCACATCGCCCTGCTGCAGGATGGATTTTTGATAGGAACTTCCAAAAATAGCATGTGCAGCCAGGGTTTTATCTTTAATGTCCCAGCATTGATCAAAAAAAAGGGGGGATTCAACTAAGCCAATGACGGAGAAAACTAATTTCATGGTAAAATAATTCTAAAATGTATTTAAGGTGCATAGGCAAGACCATTTTCAAAGAAATCTGCATTACAAAACATGCATGGGAATTGAAGACTCCATTCAGACAACCTCCAGCTGCTAAAGAAAAACTGTTATTCTTTAGCTCTCTCCCACTGTTTCGTGTAAACAATTTTATGAGGGAGAAAAAGCCTCCTTAGCTAGCACATCGGCCCTTGTCAAAGAAAGGCGCAGTATGGTGTAAATATTTTGTTTTGTTTCTTCCATTAGCAAACATTTCTTTTCTTTGGTAAAAGACATGAATTAACGAGAAGAAAACAGTGGTGCTGAAATTATTTACTGGCTTACTTGAAGAAGATCAATATGGAAAATCATCTAAAATGGCCTTTTTTTTTTTAGCTTGGTGAAGTCATATCTTCCCGTGAGCTGTCATATTTTATGTTTAATGGGAAAAGATCCAAAATAACGATTTTACTTCTTAAAAAATGTCCAAGATTCAAAACTATGGCTTCCCCCGCCTCCGTAAACAAGGTTCCGTAGGGTACGTGCCGTAGATTTTTCTCACTGTTTATGATGATAAGACCCCTCCCCAGCAGGTGTGTTTTGCTTGCATTTAAACTTGCAGTGGGAACTATAATTCAAGCACAGCTTTGCATGGCGTGTCTTTTGTTTTCAGCTTCCTCGTTTCCCCTACAGAAAAAGGAGATGGGATTGATAGTAGGATGTGTGCGTGGTGTTGTTAAATAAAATTGGAGTGACCACACAAAGTAATTCAACTAAATGATCATATTACCAAATAAATGCTCTATCAACTCAATATCTGTGTTCTTATTCAAATTTCTATCAATGTAAAGACACTCAATTTCTTCCTTCCTAGGAATTCTCATTATTTATAAGAGAAAAAAAACACATAATACCCATTAAAGGTGCCTAGCACTTTATTCCATACATCATTTGTACTTTTGTTTCTAAGCCTAATTTGTTGTTTGTTTGAATTGAAGGCTTGAACTTCTCATTTAGGATCACACACAGCAATAGCTGGTGTTTTTAAAATGCAAATAGCTTCTTGGAAAAGTCAACAGTAAGGTATGTTTAAAGAAAATAGACGTTCTAATCATTAGGAAAACACAGACTTGGGGTGACAACATAAAGAAACACAGCACTGAATAACATTGAATACAATACCCCGGGTTGGGGGTTTAATGACGTCAGGTGTGAGTCCCAGGTTTCAGGAGGAATCTTGATACTGACCAGTCCGTCCTCATGAGGCTCATCCTACCCTTCGCACCAGCTGTGCCCACTGCTTTATTTCACAGTGCAGTTAAATGTCATGTGTGTTCTGGGTCGAAACACTGGGTTGAGAGTCAGGCTGCCTGGTTTGTAATTCTGACTGTACCGTCTAGTAGTTATATGACTTGAGGCACAAATTTTATTTTTTTCCCTTGATTTCCTGATCTTCAAAATGATACAAAATAGCACCAATGTGATATAGTTGTTATAAGGATCAGGTGACTTTATATGCAAAGAATGGTTACCATGCAGGGAGTGTTAATACTATGGTTGTTATTATCATCACTTATTATTATTATTATTAACAACTATCTGTCTCTTTAGATGATAGACTCCTTGAGGAGAAGGACCATGTCCTGTATACTTGTGTAGTATGAACAATGTCTTGTACATGGTAGGAGCTCGATAAATTAAACATGTCTAGTCTCTAGTTTTTATTAGAAACCCTACTGAGGTAAAGATAAAAAATGACCAGGGGCACAATTATAAAAGAATAATGAGAATTCCAAAAATATCCCATCTTGCAGCATGATCTTGCTTCTCTTTTCCTATGAGACTAATTAAAGAGAAACAGGACTCAGGACAGATTTAAGCCGAGGACGATGCCAAGCACTAATCCGGTGTCCCTGCGAGTTGTCCTGTGTTCTTTTTCCTTCTGCTCCTGTTGAATGGTGATGCTTGAGAAACAGACCCTTCCTGTTTAAAGGCAAAGAGAACACAAGAAGAGCCGGGAAGTGTAATCCAATTTTGAAACTCCTGGGAAACAACCAGGATCAGACCCAGCTGTGGGATGCATGAACTCAAGCAAGCTCAGTGGATGCAGAGAGCAGGGGAATTCATAAGTACACAGCTTTGCAGTGGGTATTGGGAAGAACAAAAGAAATACAGGTAAAGGCAAAATGAATGAAACAAAGGGAACTGGCTGCCAGTCGTGCCATGGCTTCAGGAACACATGATTTTTCTAACTTTTTTCCTAACATTTTTTTTTTTTTGCTAAGAAGTATAGAAAAATTGAATTCTACTCAGAGGGCACCCACCTTCTCCTTCTATTGTGACCAGGAAGTTCTCATATATCATATATGCACACTTGCTATCAGGGAATGCCTTCAGCTTAACATGGTAATATGGTGCATGCCATTTTTTAAATTTTATTAAGGAATAATTGATAGATAGGAATTGCACATATTTAAGGAGTACAGCTTGATGTTCTGATATAGGTATGCATTTTGAAATGATCAATCGCTTTAGTCAAGCTAATTAAGAACATAGCCCTCCCCTCATAGAGCTAGCATTTCCTCCCTTTCCTCCTCTCTTCCTTCCTTCTCTTTCTTCTTCCTTCCTTCCTTCCCCCCTTTTTTGCCTTACAAAAAAGAAAAGAAAATCCTGACATTCGTGACCACATGAATGAACCTGAAGGGCATTATGCTAAGTGAAATAAGCCAGACACAGAAAGACAAGTACTGCATGATTTGACTTATGTGTGGCCTCTCAGCAGGACTCTCAGCATCACACGCACAAAGATAAGAGAGCAGAGTGGTGGCTGTCAAGGTTGGAGGCAGAAGGGGAAATGAGGAGACGCTGGTCAAAAGTACAGAGTTTCAGTTATGGAAGACGAGTAAGTTCTGGAGATCTAATGGACAGTATATGACTCTCTTTAACAATAGTATTGACTGGTTGAAATTTGCTAAGTGGGTAGATCTAAAATGTTCTAAACACACACAAGAAAAAAGAAAGAAAGAAAATGTGGCATCTATTAGATGATCATTTTCATTTGAAAAATGTAGAAAATAAAAAAATTCAAAGACAAAAATTAAAATTATCTATAATCCTATGACCCAGAGAGACTATTGTTAATATTTTGGTATATCAAGTTTTTAAAAATTTTTTATTAAGAATTGACCATAATATACAGACCACAATTTATAGAGAACATGTGAACATTTTAAAGAATTATAACAAAGTGAACAACTATGAGCACCACCCAGGTTCAAAAGTAGAAAACCATACCGTATGTTAGAATCTTTTTGTTGCTCCAAATCCAATCACATCATCTTTACTCATCATACCACTATTCTTTCACCCTTCCTTGAGCCTATTATCTGTTCTGCCACCAGCAAGTTGCATCCCTAAATAATGTATTAAAAGTTTTGTTTTGTTCTAAAACTTTACATATATGAATCATGATGTATTACTGGAGGTTTGTTCTCTTTTATTCCTCTTGTGTCTGTATAAGATTCATCACTGTTGAGGTCCAAACTGTATTTTAACCATTTTCATTGCTTTGTAGTATCCCACTGTCTGAGTAAGCCCCCACATGTTTCTTGGTTCTACTGTTGATGGACTTTTAAAATGTCCCCATGTTTTGTTGCTGAGAATATTTTATGAATATTTCCCAGTGCAAATATACAATACTATTGACACAACTCTCTCCTCTCTCTCTCTCTCTCTCTTTCTCTGTCTGCATAGGATGGTAAAAAATGTCTTGTCAATACAATATATTTATTATGGAGACTATAGACACCTATGTGATGGTGTTATAGTTAGATATAGAATGTCCCCTAAAGAGCTTATTTATTAATATTCAGGGGTAATGTAGTTAAATCATGAGAGTTGTAATCTCAGCCATTACAACGGATTGTCATCTCATCCATTACAATGGTTTTATCTGGGTGGTGGCCCAGGCCAGGAGGCTGGCTGGAGAAGGTGGGTCCCTGGGGCTGCAGCCTTGGGTATTATATATGGTTCTTCCTCCCCTCGTACTCTCTCTGTCTTGCTTCTAGAATCCATGATGTGAGAGCGAAAGCTTGCGCTCTCTCTCTCTCTCTCTCTTTCTCTCTGCTTCCTGCCACCATGCCCTGAGATCTGTGGTTCGTTCCCAGCTTCACATGGACCACAATCAAAATCTCCAAACCATGAGCAAATAAATCTTCTTTCTTCTAAGTTGCATGGTCAGTCTTTGGATTATAGCAGTAAAAATGCTGACTAAGACAGATGGCTTCAAGTTAGTTGAGGGATATAACAAGCGTCTCTGGACATCTTTGCCTTTGTAATTTAAAAGAATATAGCAATGATTAGAAAAGCTATCATAGTCGATGTCATCACTATTCACATAATTGCCCAAATCAGAACATGGAAACCACTCTACTTCTCTCACTTTCCATTACTCTACTACTACATACTATCCAATTCTACTGAGACTACTTCTTAAATGCACAGTGATTTCTAGAAAATGGATTCCCTCTCCTTCTCTTATATAAATATATAACTACCTATACCCTCTGCTCTTAAGAGCCATCTCAGTTGTTCTCACTTTTTTGCTATTACAAACTATGATGCTATCAACATTTTTGTACAGTAATATGCAAGCATTTCTTAGGGATATAGATTGAAAAGTGGTATTTTGAATCATGGGTATGTGAATGTTTAAATTGCCTGAAAAAAAATCTAGAAATTGGATGAGGGCTCTCTGCTGCCGTTGTAACTTAACACTTTTTAGGTTGGTTGCTGTGGTGAGTATATAGAATAAACATATCTCGTCCTGTGTTTAATTCTCATTTCCCTGACCAATAATATTATTTCTCATCATGTCACACGTTTGTGTGTTTTATTTTCCTTTTTGCTATTTTTCTATTGAATTGTCTTTTTTCTTACTGACCGAAGGAAGTCTATGTAATCTGAATACAAGTCATTTGCCATCTGCATGTGCTACCAGTTTTGACTTATCTTTTCTGTTTACAGTGTCTGTTGATAAACAATATCTTAATTTTAATTCAGTCAAATTAAATCCTTACTAAATGGTCTGCATTTTTTGTGTCTTTCTTTATTTGTGTCTTATTCCATAAATCTTTTTCTACCTTATGGTCACAAGAACAGAATCCTATATTTTCTTCCAAACCTTTTATAGCTTTTGCTTTCATTCTTAAACTTTAATTCCTTTTCATTTACTGTTGGGATGAAGGAAGGTACTCAGTTTCATTTTTATCATGTGATTGATCATTTTCCTTAGCACTATCAACATTTATTTCTGTTCTGCAATGCCATCTCCATAAATAAAGTTTTAATATATGCCTGAATCTTTCAGGGCACTCTGCATTTTACTCCATAGTTCTTCATGTCTAACACTCTACATTGTCTAAACTGGAATATATATTGTTATGGTTTGGATTTTTAACGTCCTTCAGAGAAGCTCATGTATGTTAGACAGTGCAAGGAGGTTCACAGGCAGGACATGGCTGGAACGGGTAGATCCTTGCGGGTGTGGCCAGGAACAGTCCCTGTCCACTTTCTCTCTCTGCTTCCTCACTGCCACTGCCATTTCCCTCCTCTACCATGCCCTACAGCCCTGCAGCTCTGCAGCCCTGCCGCCCAGCCGCTTCTGCCTTTGAGCCAGCCAATCATGGATGAAAACCATGAGCCAAATAAATCCTTCTTTCTCTAAGTTGTGCTTATCAAGTATTTTGGTCACGGCAACAGAAAATCTGACTAAAACATAGATTTATAAGCCTGATTGTTCAAAAAGATTCACCTTACTTTGTTCTTTTTTCATGGGTGTCTTGGATATCTCTTATACTTTTCCTTTTTAAATAAATTTCTAAAAGTGTGTTTAATTCCACAAATTCACCTATCTCTGTTGATGTTTTTATTAAATTAGCAACCCATAAGTCAACTTGGGAAAAAATTAACATTTTCCTGTCTAGAAATATGATATAGGTGGCCATTTATTTAGATTTTTAGATTTCTTCTTGCAATAAATATGAGACTATAATGTACCAATAAAAGCATAAGAAGAAATAAATTTAGATGTGATCAGATAAAAATAAATAAGTAAACATAATCCTCTACATCTGTTCCCTAGTTGTATTTGTCTGACCTCGCGCATTATCCACATGAGAATGCAGTATTACAAAACTTTTGTCAGATTAATTTCTCATTACTTTATATATGCTGCTATACTAAATTCTTAGTGCTGACATCTTGAAATGCAACTCACTTTTATACATTGATTTTTGTATACAACACCCTGCTAACCTGTCTTCTGAATTCTAGTAATTTATTTATAAGTATCAGGGGATTCTACATAGATAACCTTTAAACACTTAGATTTTTGTTTCTTCCTCCAGTTCTTACTTTTCTTTTGTCCTATTCCATTGGCTAAAACCTCTTATATATTATGGAGTTGGATTGGTGGCAACAGGCATTCCTGGCTTGGCTCAAGGGCATTCTACCTCCAAGCTACACCTCCAGCCCTTTTATACATTTTTATAATTTGAAACAGGATCTCTCTAAGTTGTTGAGGATCACTCTAAGTTACTGAAGCTGGCCTTGAACCTGCAGTCCTCCTTACTCAGCCTCCAAGTACTAGGATTACAGGTGTGCACCTCCACGTTGGATATTTGTTCTTGATCTTAAAAAGAATCTTTTTAGTATTTCACCATTAAGTCTATATTTGCTGCAGGTTTTGTATAGATTTCCTTTATCAGACAAATGAAGTGTCATTATTTATCTAGTTTAATAAGAATGACTTTTAAGTCATAAATAGCTGCCAAAGTTTATCAAATTCTTTTTTTCTTAACCTACTGTGAGTCTTAAAATTCCTTTAATGTGTTTTATATGATATACTGCATTAATATATTTCCTAATATTAAATCAACTTTGTATACCTGAGACAACACAACTTGATCACTATACATGTTCTTTCTTAGAGGGATTTGGATTTTGTGTGCTATAAATTTGATTAGATATATGCAGTTACATTCATGAGGAGAGTAGCCTATCATTTTTATTTCTTCTGATCTCCTTGCCTTCTTGCCAGGTTTTTGTATCAAGGTTACACTTGCCTCACATAAGGAGTTTGGAATTACTCTCTCTCCCTCTTCTCAGGAAGAGTTGACTAGTTTCCCAACTCTCTGGTAGATCCACTTGACCCAGATGTGAAAGTTGAGGATCCGCTGGATTTGGCAGAAACCCTCAGAGTGAAAGCCAGCCTTGGAGTTGGTCCACCTTGCAGAATTCCAGCTTCTGCCTCAGTTTCAGCCTCTTCGGATTCATCCCTTTTGTGTTAGCTCTGCAACGCACTTAAGAAGATTTTTTTTAAACTATATTTTTGGCTGCCTGTGCTTATCATAGCCAGGTGTTCTTTTATATTCTCAGAAATTGATATCCCAGTGGCTGTGTTCTCCCAGTGACATCTGACCTGCCTTTATTTGTACGCCCATGTCTACTTAAGCCTGTCATTGTGTCTCTGGTATATGGTAGAGGCTCAGGTAATACTTATGAAGTGAACAAGTGAATACTGTAACTGCATTAAACATGTTTTGTGGCTGTCCTCATAATAATGCATTATCATTTTGCTTACATGCTAATCACCCCTGCAGAACTATCAGCTTTTGAAGGATGTGAAGCTGTTTATATCTGTTTATGTGTCTTCTCATCCCCACCGTCTCACACATAAATATGCTGAATAAATGAATGAATAAATATACAGATGAATCCATCTCGGTAGTTAATGTGAATATATGTAGGTTAAATTTTACCCAGATGCTTTTTCATCTGCTACCAAATCGGTAATTAATGCAATGCAGGGAAACCAAGATGTAAATTATTGAATTCTGCAGCAAAGTAAATTTACTGTCATTTAATTGGGTGTATCTCCCATTTTTGTAGAGTTGCTTATGTAAATCTCAGATAATTAAAAGCCTACAGTGAGTTGTTCCATAACACTCACGATGCTTTTATTTTTTTCATTTCTGCCCCCAGGCAGCTTGTATTTTGGCAATGGATGTCCAGCTCATATGCATTAGTTGAACAAAGTTCTGTGTCTTCACAATATGCTCTGAACTTAACCACTGAAAGAGAGGAGAGTCAAGCAGGTCTCTGGCGAGTGGCACACCTATCTCCTTACCCAAAGCTGCCTGCAGATAGAAATTGGACTCCTATGAGCTAATTCTTCGAGCCACTGTTATTTGAAGTAATGACTTACCACAGTTTACTACTAATAAAGATATCAAAAATCAACACCAATGCACATGTATTTCTCTGAAGAAAAATAAATACATCTTCCATAACCCACAGCATTGGTGTTTTTTTTTTTTTCCTAGTACTTAGGGTTGAATTTAGGGGCACTTTACTCATGAGCTACATCCCCAACTTCTACTATTTTTTTTTTTTTACTTTGAGACAGGGTCTAAATTGCCCACCCTGGCCTCAAACCTGCAATCCTCCTGCCTCAGCATCTGGAATGGCTGGGATTACAGGCATGTGGCATTAAACCCAAATGACAACATTTGGTCTCAAATGATATATGGACCAGACCAATGGCTACGCTGACCCAGCTGTGTGTGCACATGTGCGTGTGCGTGTGTGTGTGTGTGTGTGTGTGTGTGCACATGCATGTGTGCATGGTTCCAGGGATTGAACGCAGGGCTTCTTGCATGTTAAGCACTCACTGTACCCCTGAGCTACACCCCACCCCCTCAGCTATTCCTAAAGTTTGAAAACACCAAGATACTTCCTGAACCTCAGAGCTCAGAGAAGATAAACCAACTAAACATATTTACAAAACATTATAGAATCTGACAGAAAATACAAGATCTCTGATAAAGGAAGAATTCCAGGATGAAGTTTAGTTATCAAATTTAAAGAATTGTTTTCCTATACATAAGACCATCAACAACTCAAGTAGAAGAATTCCAAGCAAATAAGTTACTTTCATAGTGTAAACTCGTTTACTTTGCTGAATTCATGGTAAATGAGTGATAACCTGAAGACAGATTTATCGGTCCATCTTTGGGTTTCCTTTCTGCTCCCACAGAATAACAGTGGCACCAAGGCTGGGTTAAACACACACAGAAGAACAGTCCAATTCTGGGGCAAACAACACTCTTTCATAGAAGTTTCTTTTTAGCCCTTATGTCATATGTAATATCTCGGCTCCATCTTGAGCTTCACATAAAAGATTCTAATGAAACTCTTGCCTTTAATAACTGCAATATAGCGAATTTAGCTACTCAAAAGTATTTAAAGTAAACCAATTTGCTCATTAATCATCATTACACTTGCAAGGAGACTCAAGTAAATAACCTTTCAAAATGCTTCTAAGGTCAAACTTCAAATCACTCCCACAACTTTCAAACACCGAGGCGGTTTACAAACACATGCACACACAGTAGACGATTAATTACAGCGGCTCTTAATTATGCTATGATTCAATTTATCATTTTAAAGTCACAAAAGCAAATGTGAGCATGGATCAACTCCTATACAGCTTGGGGAAATCAGTCTCAGGAAGGAGCTGGGGCCATTTGCGTGCACAGAGCTAGGAAAGAGACTCACTACTCAGTCCTACCAAGATGTGTTGAAAAGCAAGAGGAAAATTAGAAGCATCCTTTATCCCTTTATGTAGGAATGAGCACAGTGCAACACAGCAAGAGAAGAAATATGAGTCTATCTTCACTCCATAACTGTATGCTTAGCCCTTACATCAGGGATATTAACTGACCTACTTAGGACTATACCTGTATTTTCAAATATACTCTGTATTTCTTCACCTCGCTTTACACTCTACCCTGAAGTCACTATGACTTTCACAGCTTATCTGGATTTTTCCAATACAATGGCCAAGACAATCTTTGTTATAAACAATTGAATGATGGTCTTGATAGCTTTTTTTAGGTCATTCATATCTTTTGTGTTCAGAGAAAGAGAAAGTTTCTCTCTTTCCTTGATGACTCCTATAGAAATGGACTTTTTTTCCTTATTATGGTAAAATTAGTTAAAAATCAAATGAGGATGAATTAGTCTCAGAGGATCACCTACCACCAGGTCCCAGCATCCCTCTACCAGGATCAATTACGAATTGTGAATGCTCACTCTCTCTCTCCCTCTCTCTCTCTCCCCTCACATCACCTCTTTCTTACAAACCTCTTCATTCTTATCAGTGTCAACGTTGGTCTCTGTTTCCCTGATGGCTTTAATAATGTCCCAGCTTGCTTGGAATACATGTAGCAGGAAATGGAAATAAGATCCGGGAATTTCAAATCTCAAACTGCAATTCAAAGATCATTCTCTTTCTTTCTTTGTCTTGAGAACCTGACAAATATAACAGATTAGGTAGGACAGGCTCTTAGAAGCTATTCCAAGTGTTAGAAAAGGAAGTCAAATCAGAGCCCGCGCACATTGATGATGAAATGCTGCCGCTGGCCAAGGTTTTGTTTCTTCTCCACTTCTTCCTGCTGCTGTGCATGAGTCTGAACTTTATCTCAGCATTCAGAGCAATGGCCCCAGTAGAGGAACTGGGCAGAAAATAGCTAAGAAAACTTCTCTGGGAGTTTTGTTATAAGATGGGAGCATCATAAATCAGATGTAACACAGTCAACCCATATACTCTCTATCATTTTTAACCATATGCACGATTATATGAATAGGTGCTTAAAACAGAAAAAGCATAATTTGGCTTTTCTAATATCCAGTATATTATGGATTCCAGGTTACTAATCAGGTACACTTGAGCATAGCTATGACTCAGTAAATATGTTTTGTTTTGTTTTGTTTGTACTGGGGATTGAACCCAATGGCACTCTACCACTGAGCTACACCCCCAGCCCTTTTTATTTTTTATTTTAAAGCAGGGTTTCACTAAGTTGGCCAGGCTGGACTGGAACTTACGATCCTTCTTTCTCAGCCTCCCAAGTACTAGGATTACAGAAGTGTGCCACTGCACCCAGCTAGTAAATATTTTTTTTTTAATGGATAAAGTTCACACTTGTAATCCCAGTACTTGGGAGGCTGAGAACAGAGGATCTGGGTTTGTGGCCAACCTCAGCTACTTAGTGAGGTCCTCCACAACTTAGCAAGACCCTGTTTCAAAATAAAGAATAAAAAATAGGGCTGGGAGTGTAGCTCAGAGGTAGAATGCCTCTGGGTTCAATCCCCGGTACTGCAAATAAAATAAAATAAAATAAAATAATAAAATCAAGTTAAGACCCCAGTAAGAGGACGCAGAATACAAAGCAATAATTGTGTCCATCTGGGTAATGATAAGAGAAAAAAACACTATCATGCTAGTAGGAAAAATAGGTCTTTTTTAACCCTATTTTTCCCAGTCCCTAAAACTATGTAAAAATCTATTGAAAAAACAAAGGTAATTGGGTAAAGTAGGGGCTTTATCCACTAGCTATGGAAGTCAGTAGCTAAGACTCCCTTAGCATTCTTATTCAGGAAAAAAAAAATAAATAACTCTAAGAAGCCCTGGACATGTTTTTAAGAAGAAGATACAGAAAAACAAGTTTTACTGAAAAAAAAATGCCTGCATGCAATTTATATCTCAAGTAAAATATTTTAAATCTTCTTCCTCAAGAGTATCTAATGATGAGATTTCCAGGCCTAAATTAACAGAGCCACTTCTCCTTGATACAGAAATAGGTTCCTATTGATCAAATTCAACAGAGGGCAAACTAAGCAGTCTTGTCTGCCCATCTGTATGTGTTTTGCCAGCTCAGAATATCCCTAAAGAGGAGCAGAAGTGTTTGGAATCAATACTGTCCAATCCAATTTTTTTTCATGGCTATCAAAGAGAGTTCGGTAATTAAGAAGCAATTCCATTAAAATGTCTAGTACCTATACTATAATCAACGGGGACCCAGATGACTCCCTGTTTCTGAAATACTATTTATGTATTCACTTTGTACATTGCATTTATGTAACTGCCACATTGTCACCAAGCAAATAACACTTTTCTCTTTCTCCTGCCTGAGCTGCCAGAAGTCGCAAGTTAAGAGAAGGGATTTTATGTTGTGTGTGGTTTTTGTTATTTTAAAGAGGAACACCCTGAGATGATGAAGCTGGTGACCTTAAGCATTTTTGCAATTTAACTATTTCCATGAAGTGTTTTAAAGATAAATGTCAATCTGGCCACATTCAAATGACAGAGGTTTTCCATTAAGAGAATTAGTAGATGTTTGGTTCCTGAAATTTACTTCAGAGGTGTGAAAATATAAAGAGCAGGGATTCTAACTAGGGTCACTCAGCTAAGTACATCAACCTCCATGTCACTGACGGAATTTGAGGTCATGAAGGTCAACGTTTCTTGCCTATTGTTTTGTTACTTCATTAAAATATTACAATGAAAAGTATAGGGGTAATAATCACTCTGTATATACTAAGGATTGTTACAATAATAACTCAGAAGGACCAATTCATTTTGTAAATGTGCAATCCTAGCCAAGTATACAATGACTACATTTTCCAAAGAAAGACTCCAGAGAGCAACCAAATACTTAATCTGACCAAAAAAAGGAAAGATACTTAAAATCAGAACTGCACACTAAAATTGATTGTGTATGCTAATATAATATATGCCAATATAATATGTAAAGCTTTATAATTTCATATAAATTAAATTATTAGAAAAATACTTATTAGAGCAAGAAAAGTCCAGCTTAAATACCACCATCCCCAGTGTAAGTAAAGCATTTGCAGGATCTCCTAATAACATAAATAACTTTCTTAGATAACTATAATAAATAAGACAGAAGTGAAAATGTGCTCTAGCAACTTAAAATCTAAGGCCTTCAAGACCAACAAAGTTAAACATATGTATAATAGTAGATATTAACAGAATGTATATATAAGATTAAATATTCCATAAACTCATTGTTAAGAAAAATGGAGCCGGGCGTGGTGGCGCACGCTTGTAATCCCAGTACTTTGGGAGGCGGAGACCGGAGGATCCGGGTTCGCGGCCAGCCTCAGCTTTCTCTCTCTCTCTCTCTCTCTTGTCTCTGTCTCTCTCTCTCTCTACTTAGTGAGGCCCTCCGCAACTTTGTGAGACCCGGTTTCAAAATAAAGTATAAAAAATAGGGCCGGGGGCGTAGCGTGGAGGTAGAACGCCCCTGCGTTCAATCCCCGGTACCGCAAAAAAAAAAAAAAGAAAGAAAAATGGACTGACTTGGGTTGGTGACTGCTGGACATTCAACTCTAGATACAGTGGGACTACTTTATCTCATCTGAAAACTGATTACAAATGGGTCATGCAGGTTCTGGTTAAGCTCTTCACTTGTACACAGCAGAATGATTTATATCAAAGGTTCAGAATGCTGATTATGTGGCTAGATGTATCTAGTATTCTTCAGTAGTACCCAGCAGTGATTATAACAAAGGAAACAAAACACTGACTATGTCAATCATTTTATACCTGGTGTACTTCGTTCTGCCACACCCAAATATGAAAGCAGAAAACACATCTGTTCTTTCAAAAGTGTGGCTAGAAGAACTGAGCCTCAGAATGCAACTGAACACATGCACAATAAGAAGCAAAGTCAGCTCTTCTACAACAGTCACACAGCTTCATCACCTCACCCAAGAACAGCCCAGAGGTTGTGAGTATTCAACTCCGAGGCCCAGATTGAGCCATCAGCTCTTAAAAGATATTTAGCCATTTTTCTACTGTAATTCCACCGGCCTGGTTACTTCTGTTTCACAAAAGCACAGGCTTTCTGTCTCCATTGTAAAGCCAGAATCAAAGAATTCGAAACTGACCTCAAATCCAGCAGATAACCTGAGTATGGCTAAATAGCTCACAGCAGTTTACCATAAAGGCAAAGTTCTCAATTATCTAACCACTAAACTTTCCTTTCAAAACTAAGCTGAAGGTACTAAAAGTACCCAATGGTTCAAGTTTAAGCTTTAGACACACCTAATTTCTTTTAAACTTGTTTCACCTATCAATTCATTGCTGGAGGTCCAAATGTATATCCCATACAGTAGACACTCAATAAGTATTTGATAGATTCATGTTCAATAATCCCATTGCAGTAGTGAAAATATTATTCTACAGAACTAACATATATTGGGGATGTATTGCCCTAAGCTTCCTTACTTGGTCTTGATTAATTGTAACATCATGCCAAATCAAGACGTCTTAAAGCAATGTGGTCTTGGTTAAGGTACATTCGTAAAATTGGCAGTCATACTGACAGACAAAGATGTAGAAGAGAAAGTTGCATCTTAATCCAGGAAGCAAGAACAATTTGCCTCACTTACCTTCCCATACATATTTAATTTCTTTCAGTATGTCAAGGATATTATATGTCCTCTGTTTGACTGGCATAAAGGTAGACATCATATTTTTTAGGGTTCAGTAATATTATTCCTTGATAATAGCAGAAGTGGCAGAGATAAACAAGATGCAAGCCAGGTAATTAGCTACTGGACCCCAAATCTTAAAATACCCGCTATCCTACTATTCCTAAGCACTGTTTTCATGTTATAAGTATCTACTGTCCATAGTAACTCAAAAACTGACCGCAAATCTGATTTTTCTTATGCAAATGAGTCTCTCTAGCCATTAAAAATAAATGTTTCAGGTTGTAAACAGAAACCTCTGCTACTTTAGCAGACATTCAGCCAAGTGAAGACAGAGTACCACACATGAGCAGATTTTAGTGTTAGAATCAATGCAACTTAAACATATCGATCTGACATATATTTAGTATTATGAATAATCATTGTGCGGCATGGTAATTAGAGATAAATGTGAAGTCGTTCACATAAATGACTACAATTAATGTTAGGTTTACACAGCGGAATCAAATTTTCATAGTACTACATTTTTTCATTAAATTACCCCCAAAATCAATGTCTCTGCTCATGTACTACAGCTCCCATACCTACATTGAAAAAGCAAAGGTCTCCAACCAGCCCCTCATGACTGATGGACATTCCCACGCTACATCAGCATAAACTTGCTATGATTTCATTAACAGCCCAGAGTTAAGTCACATGTAGTTCCTGTCATGTGCCCTAAACTCAAGACCCCTGAATGACGGGCTCCAAGACAGGACCTGGTGCAACCCTTCAATCCTGACAGCATCTACTGCCCAAAGTGCCCACGCTACCAAGACAGTAGGACCATCTGGGAGGAGCCCACTAGGGACTGGAGTGGTGGAGGGGAAGGCAGAGATCCTTCCCTTTCCTATTAGCTTCCCTTAATGATCTTACACAGTTCCTTTCAATAATGCCCAACAGGGCAAGACAGGAAGAATAAGACTAGGGGGAGTGTTCCCAGAAAGGGAGGTGTAGTTATCTTTAAGAGACTCTTTTTCTATATCAATGTTTTGGTCAAACTTGACTCTGTTAAGCATGGCTAGCAGAAGTTGGTCAAGGGATATTTAAATTTTCCAGACTATTCTGAGTGGAGGTAAGAAGGATTTGTGTTGCGATCCTCGTCTTACAGTGCGATTGATTTCCAAGTGTCTGATGACTTTGGGCTTTCTGAATGAACAAAACAGCCAGTGGCTAATTAGATGACTTAAAGAGGTAATAAAAATACCATCCTAGAAAGTTTTTTTCCTACTTCCTAGTGTTGCCAAAAGGACACTGAGGGTGTACTGTTTGGGGAAAAGCAAGGCCCAGTTATTTTCGTTTGACAATACTAAGAGAGTTCTTCATTATGTTTTTTATTTCTTTTTTTTTGTGTGTGTGGTACAGGGGATTGAACCCAGGGGCATTCTACCTCCGAGCTACACCCCCAGCTCTATTTTTTATTCTTTATTTTGAAACAGGTTCTCACTAAGTTGTGGAGGGCCTCACTAAGTAAACAAGTAACTGAGGCTGGCTGCGAACCCAGATCCTCTGGTCTCAGCCTCCCAAGTACTGGGATTACAAGCGTGCGCCACCACACCCGGCTTCTCCCTGATGTTTCTGCACCTCTTATGTTAGCTTCTGCTCTGTCTTAAACTTTCAAGCATGTTTGTATGGTGCGGTGGTTTGTGTGTGGTTTGGCCTCCAGAGGTCCAGGTGCTGGCAGCTTGGTCCCCAGTGTGGCTGTCTAGGTGGTGGAGTATTTAATTTGGGGCATAGTGGGTCAATACCTTCTCACAGAAATGGCTCAGGTCTCATGGGAAGGGATTGTTTCTCACCAAGATGGGTTGTCATAAAGTGAGGCCACCCCACATGCTTGCCCACCCCAAGCCAGCATACTGATAGTTCCCTGCTTGCTTCTCTGCCATGTTGTGATACTGCCCAAGGGACCTCACCAGGATGCTGGCACCATGTCGTTCAGACATTCCAAATGACACCAGAATCGGGAGCCAAGTAAACTCGCTTACTTTAAAAAATGCTCAGCCTCAGGTATGGCAACACAAAACAGACTAAGACATATGGCCAACAGCCTAGGGAGACAAGGACAGTGGCTCTTCCAGGGCAAAAGGTGACCAGATTTGCATACATTCAATTGTAAGTTATTAGGTCCTCAGCTGTGCCACAAATCCCACTGAGGCCAATCCACAGCATCTACCGAGGCCACTCCTCCTCACCCCATGGAATTTGGGGAAGGAAAGCAACCATGAAGCTCATGCCGCCTGCCACACCAAGATTAAAGAGCACAAGTGTCCCCTGCCTTTCCCAGCATGCATAATACTGTGGCTGTTCCAGTCAGCATCCTCGCAGCCATAATCTAAAGACCTGACCATGTAATTTAGAGGAAAGAAGATTTATTTCCTTACGGTTTCAGGCTCAGTCCATGTGAAGCTGGGGACAGCGGATCTCAGGGCATGGAGGCAGGAGGCAGACAGAGCACATGGGCTGTGCTCACATCATGGAGGCCAGAAGAGAGAGTGAGCAGGGGGAGGAGGAACCATATATATAATCCCCAAGGCCGCACCCCCAGGGAACCATCTCCAGCCACACCCTACTGGCCTGGATCAATACCCAGATAAATCCATTACAATGGATTTATCCACTGCTGGAATTACAACCCTCATGACTCAATTACATCAGCTCCAAACATTAATAAATGAGCTCTTTAGGAGACATTTTGTATCTAACTACAACAGCAAGCTACCTGTTAGCTTGCAAGTAGGACAAAAATCTCATCTTTACAGTTCCCCTTAGGTAGCAGAGTAGACATTTGCTATGGATTCTCAAACCTCCTTGGGGAAAAAAGTTCAGAAGAATGTCTTATCCCAGTATAGGCAGTTCAGGTATGGAAGGGAGAATAAACAGCCAGGCAGAAAAGAACTTCTCCAAGCTTTGGAGGCACCACGTTTCCCTGAATAATCTAACAATTCCCTCTATTGAACATTAGAGAAATACATACTATTATATGACAAAACTCCTTATTTCCTGATAGAATGCTATGTACGTACACGAAGATCTGTACACCAATCTCAATAACATATACAGGGAGGGGGAGGGAGCGGGGTGGGATCTGGAGGTAAATGCACCACGTGCTGTGTGCATGTATGTTGTGTCACTCTGAACCCCATAATGATGTATAATTACAGTGCACCAGTAAAAGTATATAAAAATAAATTAAAAGCTGGGCGTGATGATGCACACTTGTAATCCCACTACTTGGGAGGCTGAGACAGGAGGATTGCAGCTTTGCCACCAGCCTCAGCTACTTAGTGAGGCCCTCTGCAACTTAGTGAGGCCCTGTTTCAAAATAAAGAATAAAAAATAGGGCTGGGGGTGTAGCTTGGAGGTAGAATGCCTCTGGGTTCAATCCCCAGTACTACAAAAAATTAATTAATTAAAAAAGAATAACTGGTAATTCAAATAAAATTAAAATATTCAGAAAACTAAGATGCCTTAAAGTTTACATTTTTTAAAGAAAACAGCAATGACATTGAAAATCAGATTTATTATTGCCCATATCATTTTCAGTCTGCCCACAGAATATTAGCATTAAGCTGAATTCTTTTCCTGTCAATAGATTTTTTGTTAATCTTTTGAGGGGAGAAAGGAGCACTTTATAATTCCTTGGAGTAAAGGAGGAAAAATAAATGTCTTCTTTGACATTTGCATTACTGCTGCTCATTTGCGATATTTGTTTGGAGCAACAGTTCAACGATCCTGTTTCAAAACATGGTTCTTTACCCTCAAGTTCTGAACCTCTATGAATTTCACAGGTTCACTCTATAGATTGGGCTGATGGTTATGTTCTCCTTGGTTAATTAACACTTTGCAACGTTTAATTCTGCATTACACAAATACCAGCAAAGAGAGTGAAAAATAAAGCTAGATGCAAATTTTATGCTCATTGCGATGTGAAAATTAGGCCATAGAAAAAAAATTCCTGGCTGGATTCAGAGTTTCCTTGTGCCAGCTAGAGCCTTGAAAAAAAAAAACGTGAAATTATTTTTCACCAATTCAACAGAGGTAAAAACGATCACATAAAACCAGACTAAACAAAAACAAGTCAATGAGGCTGCTACACATGAAGCTTTATACAAATGAAGGACTGTCAAAACATTTCAAAATGTCAGATATTCACTTAGAAATTTACAGTATCTTTAAAAAAAAAAGAAAAGAAAACCTTCCTGGCATAAATTTGCTTTTCTATAAAATTTAGTCCCAAGCTCTCATTATCACAAAAATATCTGTCTTCTCAATTTCTAGAACTCTATCTATAATGTTAATTTGCAGAGCAGAAGCATCTGCTAGTGCTATGTCCCAAGGTGCCTACTTGATTACAGTGTTTGAAGAAGATGGCCTAGAAGGACAAAACTGTACACAAAAACAATCAACCCTGCACAAGACGGCTCTTCAGAATCGTCTTTAGACATGCATAAATCAGAGATGCATTTGTGTTAGCTAATCACTACTAATGAGGCTTGAGCAGAGAATTCAAACCTCAATATTTAGATAAAATTTTGAAGTGTAGCATCTGAATTAAATTAATACCATTGCTTAGAAAGCCTGAGATGAGGCATTTCACATTTTATAGTTTTAGTACAAACACTCAAGTTTGGCTAATATGGTATGCTAACCTTTAGACTACAGGAAGACTACAACATGGAGGTGCAAACAGCGAATAGTTCTATGTTTTCTCTCATATGTGAAAGCTGAGATGGAAATTGGGAAACACGGGTAACCTCAGATAGACAAGCAGAGACTCCAATGGAGTGATGGAGGGGATTTTGTGGAGGGAGGAGGGATATAGAGACGCAAAGAAGGTAACAGTTGAAATAGTGCTATATACGTATGTGAAACTACCAATGCCAATCTCAAAAACATGTATAGCGAAGGGGAGCAAGGGGTGTGAGACGAGAGGGAAATGCTCCAAGTGTTGTATGCATGTATGTTCTCATCCCTCTATATCTCAGTATGATGCATAATTACAATGTACCGATTAAAAAATCCTTGCTGACACTGAAAATGCAAAATAAAAATTTCTTTTACTTTTTCCCGAGGATAAAATTATAGTATCTCTATCAACATTATTAGGTTTGCTTTTTTTGAGTAGCAGTAAAATGAGTAAGGTGACTATCATCTATCTATTTTATACTCCCCTGTAACATCAGGTGATTTTTAATACATTAGAAGAAATAATGATCTACAAAACATGAAAAAGAGTGAGATTAGCCAATTACAAAAAAATAAGGGACATATGTTTTCATTAATATGCGCAACTTAGGGAGTAGTGGGGACACAAAAGGGACTCCAATGACAAAGGAGAACCCTCAGTGGTGCAAGGGAAGGGATACAAGGGAAGGGGAAGGGTAAGAAAGTAGTGAATCCATGGAATTACTGTCATAAACAATGTGTATATATGAGATTATACCAACATAATTCTCAGTGCTACATGTGGGGGGGAGGCGGGGGG
>PVJS01007843.1:0-54843 GCA_004027185.1 Glis glis
AAAAAAAAAAAAAAAAAAAAAAAAAACCTGACTATTTGACTATTTCTCATTGGTGTTTAATTTGGTATTTATTATTATTTGCTTTATTGCATTATCTGAGATCTTCAATACAATGTTAAGAAGAAGAATGGTGGCATAGTGGGCATAGAGGAGTCATTTCTGATATCACAAGGAGAACCTTTAAATGGTCTTTATTTAATTTGACATGCGCTGCAGGATTCTATTGGTCCTTTTATAGGAAGTTTTCTTTTATTGTTAGATAAGAAATTTTATGGTGATAATATGACAAAATTTATGAAATAATTTTCTGACTGTATCGAAAACAACAAGTTTTCTATTCATATTAGCCTCTGTTCTGCAATTTCTCACTTCTCTTCTGTTAATATGGTACATGACACTGATTGGCATATATATATGTTAAACCCACCCTGCATTTCTAGAGTACTATGAGCTTTGTCATGATGTATTGGTCAGATCAACAGAATTCACAGAATGAAGAAAGGAAGGGAGGGGGAAAAAAAGGATTTATTAGATTAGCTCACAATGTAGTCCTGAGTTTCGACCGCACGTGAAAAGTCAGAGGAATCAGTAGCTGGTCGGGCGGTCTAAGGGCCGGAGCCCCAGGATTGAAGCAACCACCAATTCAGTCCAGTCCAAGATGTGAAGATAAGGAAGCTCTTCGGAGAAACGTTGGTGAAGTTTCAGTTCAAAGAGTTGGAGGCCGATGATCTCAGACGAGAGCAGAAGATCAAGAAGTTCTCCAAGGAAACGGCGAAGTTGGAGACTGATGATCTCAAACGAGAGCAGATGCGTTTTCCTCAGGAAGAGTTGCAGCTCAGCTCTACGCGGCTTTCTCCTTCTTTTTATCTAAGTCCTGCACCTATCAGAACCCTGCTACCCACATTTAGGGCAGGACTTCTGGTTCAATCCGCTGTTACACAACCAAAGTCACATGATCTGGGGTGAGTCAAGTTGACAAATCAGACCAACTATCACACATGATGAATCATTGTATTGTTCTGTCACTATATTTATTTCATATGATAATTTATCATACTATTTTGTTTAGGGTTTTTCCATTTCTTCCATTTCAATTATTTTTGGGCATAAAATGTGCTCATATCATTGTCTTAATCCTCTGAAGATCATAAATTCTATAATTATGTTATTTTTATTACTGGTACTGGTAACGTGTTTTGTACTATTTTCTTATGGGAAAGGGTAAGAGTTTGTTTTGGGTTCTATTGATCTGTTTTCAGCATTTTTATGAGTATTTATTAGTCTCTTCAAAGGACCAACTTATGATTTAATTCTCTCTAGTATATATTTTTCTGTTTTATTATTTATCTGTTATTGTCTTTAAAATTGTTTTTCTTAACTTCGAACAAAATGCTTGGTCATTGATTTTCATACTTTCTTCTTTTATAACATATGCATCAATGTCCACAAATGTTCTTGTACACAAGTGTTAAGTGAATCTCACATCTTTAGGTATCTATTTTTTATGCTCAGTTGAATACAGGCCCTAACTCCTACTGTGATTACTCGTTTCATACATGCTTTATTTTTTAAATGCATTGCTAATTTCTAAACATTTTGAGGATTTTTAAAGTTATTGTTTTGTACTTAATTTCTGTCTTAATTCTACAATGATATGAGAGAAAACTCAAAAATTTAGTTAACATCATTGAATTTCACTTTATGAGCTTTCTTTATGTTCAGCGTTACAGTTTGGTATTCTGTATCCAGTTGACCAACGTGTATGCTGTGGTCATGAGTGAAATATTTACCTTGTTTTCTATTACATTTCCTAGTAGCATTTCAATTTTCTATTTCTTTACTGATTTTTTATCTGCTTTTCTTACTATTTTCCATTAGCTTCCTTTAAATCCTTCAAGGTTTATGGATATATTTTTAGGCTATTTTATGTGCATACAAGTATAAAATTATTGTACTTTCACAGTGGATTGATTCATCATCATGAAATGTTTTTTAGTTCTAGTCATTCTTCTGGGTTTTAAGAACACTTTATATTATTTTTGCATAATGAAACCAATTTCCTTAGGTTACAGATTCATGAATACCTTTTTACATATGTTTACTTTCAAAATCCTTATTGGGAAGCAGTGCATAAGTGTGTGTGTGTGTGTGTGTGTGTGTGTGTGTGTGTGTGTGACTGGAGATTGAACCTAGAGGCATTCTACACTGAGTTATACTTCAAACCAGTTTATTTTTTGTTTTGAAATAGGGTCTTGCTAAGTTACCACACACTGGCCTCCTTAAACGGATAATCCTCCTATCTCAGCCTCTCAAGTAGTAGAATTACAAGTATATGCCACTACACTTGGTTCTGCTTTAATATATCTATGTAACTTCTCTACTTTTGCCTCTCTTTGATTAATCGAGTATGGTTATTAATTATGATTTTAGAATTATTATTAACTGTATTTACCATGTTATAGAATAGATATCCTAAACTTATTCCTCCTAATCATTTTTTTCATAATTTATTTTTCAACTTTACTAGTTTGCTAGTTAGAATTTTACTATCTTTATACCCTAACTTATTTTAGTTTAATATAAACTGTCCTTTTACCTCTTTCCAATAGCATCTCTTGAAAAAACACAACTATATTATACCTTTGAAGATTTTTTCCTATTTTTTCTTTATGTGATTATTAGTAACTTTAATAACTACTAATATTTTTATCATATTGTAAAAGACTTAAAAATTCTCTAATATTGAAAGGAAATGGTCATTCTTTAGTCTTTTGTTTGTTTTTTCATAAATAATTTGGCAGAAATTACTTTGTTTATTCCTTTTTACTAGACACAATTCACTATCAGTTATTTTGAGATATTATGATTTGCTAAAAGAACTCACAGGCCTCAGAAAATCTGTTAAATTCATAATTAATTCTATCACCAAATACATAGGAAAACCCATACAAATTGTTGCCAACCAAGAAAGTCCCCCCAAGTCTTTTGATCCTGAGGTTTAATGGGGAATCAGGTGATAGGCAGCCCCAATGTGACTGATCTTACCTGGACAGACAACACCCCTCCCCCAGCAAAAATAGGCATTCTTCTTAATTCACGTTGTTAAGGTACTTTTACCTGATCCAACTGGTATAGAATAACCCAAGGTCTCAGGATGTTACAAAAATATTCTTAGCACGTAGACTTTTTTAAAGTCCCAGAAGTTATCTTCCAGGAGCTGGCAAGGGCCAGTGGTGAAGACAGGCCTTTCATTGTAATGTGTAGGGTCTAAGTAGCTTCCTGACTTTGGAGGTAATCCTTCCCTTCCCACACAGCATGGGGTATAGTCTTCACCATATTTTACCAATTTCCTTATCTAGAATAATCTTCTACTTCTGAAGCCCCAATCACATATCATCCTATGCTCTAGCTACAGTGAATTACTTTCCATTCCCATAGCATATGTTACTTCATGTTTCTATGACCCAACCCTCTCCCAGATTAAACATCACGACTCCTTGAATACCCACTGGAAGGTTCCAAGATCTCCTTGTCTGCTAGGTGGCTTGCCATTGAGATGACATGCTATACGTGGCTGCATGACACGTTGGACACAGACAAGCTTTTGAACTGAGAGTCCTGGATCCAAGTTTAATTGTTGCTGTTTACTAACTGATTATCTTTATGTTTGTTAATTCAGTACTTTGAATCTATGAAGTGATGTTTTTAATGCCTATCTCATGGGGGAATTATGAGATTTAACTGAGTTACTGACTCTGAAGAACAAATTAAGATTTGATAAATAGATGTTGTGTGTGTGTGTGTGTGTACATTATCAGCAAATTAGATTTGACAAAGAGTTTTAATATATCTACATATATTAAATCCTGATATATAAAAGGCATTAAGGTATTAGAAATACTGTATATGTTTATTAAAACTCTTTGTTTAAAGCTAATTATATGTGCTAATGCTAACTGCAACAATAGAAGAAAGATTAATTTGTATTAATTTTATATTATGGTTAGGAATAATCTAGCTCCTAATAGCTCTGTAATACTTTTAGAAGAAGCAAAGGGTCACTAGGCCATGGTATTTATAAATATGGCTTGCTGTCTCTCATATTTGGAACACAAAACTTTGAAATTAAAAGTGGAGAAGCAGAGCATATCCTCGCTTCATCTCTGTAATGAATGCCAAAGCTCAATACAAAACAAAATAAAATTATATACCACCTCCTCCATAAAGCAGTTTGGAGAGAATAAGTTGAGTTTGCTCCCGTTTTTCTTCTTTTCCTGTCTCTGCCCGCACATTCTCTTACATGAGAGGGAGAATGTCACCAGGTGATGGCGCCATGACAGTTTCAAGGCTGTGGGTTACAGTCTGCCTAGTGCCTTGGTCATGTCATTTAATGGAGTTACTGGAGTTAAACATTTTATTGCCCATGTTACAGCAACAGTTTCCAAAACATGACTGGGTTGTTTCTGATAGACATTACTTTGCTTGACACAAAATTTATGTTTTCACAGCTTAAGTTACTTACATATATTTGTATGTAAATATATCAAAATAGCGGATAGTTAAAAAATTATAGCAGTCATCAGTTTTGTGTTTTTAAAACTACTGTCAGTACATTTAATCACAGAAAAGTTTTTTCCAACAAGACCTAGCTACATGCATGTTCCCTGAGTAGCTACTCCCTCTTTTACCAAATTGATGTATACATCTTACCTCTTAGGAGTTTGGAGGGTAAGAGAATAACTCAGCTGGTGACAGAAAGAGAATATGTAGCATAGTCCCTTAGACTTTCTTTCACCTGAACTATATATTTTATACAATTATTTAAAAGATTATAGCCAGGCGTGGTGGCACACACTTGTAATCCCAGTACTTGGTAGGCTGAGACAGGAGGATCTCAGGTTCATGGCCAGCCTCAGCTACTTACTGAGGCCCTCTGCAACTTAGTGAGACCCTGTTTCAAAATAAAGAATAAAAAATAGGGCTGGGGGTGTAGCTCAGAGGTAGAATGCCCCAATACTTCTAGCATAGAATACATCAAATTCACATTGGTCTAAGTCTTTGGAGAAGCTTAGTTGCTGAATTTCTTCCATTTCATCATTGAATATTTTTTATTATGTTGAAGATTTGGGGAGAAGATATTTCTGACTCCAAGGAAGAATTTGAATGTTTTCAATGCAATTTGTGTGAGTATTCCATTGCTCATTTCAGAGAACAATTGGTGCATCAATAAGCAAGTTAGTAGATTGTTTTAAATATGTATTTTTGAGCTGGACATGGTGGTGCACGCTTGTAATCCCAGTACTCAGAAGGATCCAGGTTCACGGCCAGCCTCAGCTACTTAGTGAGGCCCTCTGCAACTTAGTGAGACCCTGTTTCAAAATAAAGAATAAAAAAATAGGGCTGGGGGTGTAGGCCAGAGGTAGAATGCCCCGGGGTTTCAGCCCCAATACAGCAAATAAAATAAATAAATAAATATTGTTAAAGTACTTTCAAAATAAGAAGTTTGGGGATCCCAGTTGCTGTCATTTTTAATGAAGCAAATAGCATTAGAGATTATAGGTATATATCACACACACATACACAGTTATACTCACGGTGCTATGGAGACTGGTTGCCACATTTAGTCTCTAGGGGTGTACTAATGAAAATCTTCATTAACATAGTAGAAATACAACCGAAAAATCGTCTGTTTCATTCAAAGCAAAAAGCTCATTTCCTAGATGTGTCTCAAAAGAGAAACAAGAACAAATGGAAATTGTAACTTGCCAAATGCTAGATGGATGGGCACACTCTGTCATGGGATTTCTAAAGCTCTCAATATTGGAAATGCTTATAACAAAGCCAAATTCATTTAATTGGTAAAATTACTTGCAAAAGATCAGGTAGTATAATTCTTCCCCAGGCACGTAAAAAGCACCTTAGGATTTAAACCAAGGTTTAGTATTAATGCAAGATTCAGGGACTAAAAGGAAGGACATGATTTAACATATAAAGGTATGTTATATTCAGACTACCATATACAACCCCTCCCACACACATACACACATATACACTTTTAATACTAGTTTATTTTTAAGAAAATAACAAAATTGATTTAATATTTAAATATACAATTTATAATTTTAAGATCTCAACTTAAATTTTTGAATGAAATAATGTATCTTGAGCATTTTGTTATTTATCACTTACACACAGGTGTATTTGTTCAAGTGAGTACCCAAATTAATCTTAATGCATTTGCAATATAGTTTTCTAAACTCCTCATCATTATTTTAATATTTTTGTATAACAGAAGTAATATTAGATTTACTTTTAAAACAAGGTTATAAAAGGGAAGGCTTTTCATCGTAACATTATTAAGATATTTTATGAGGAAACAAATGATCATATCAAAGTTTCAAACAAATTTAGATGTTTGCTTTAAACAAACAAGAATATGTTTCAAAATTCAAGCATGATTTAGTACCCAGTAAATGTACTTGCTTCTGGTCAATATAAAGTGATAGAGATAAAGTTTAGTTCCCTGCATAAAACAACTAAAAATTAGGCAAAATATAAAATGGTGGCTTTTCAATAAACCGGTAGATGAAATGTAGTGATTCCCGAGAGACACAAAACAAATGGAGTGAGTCCTATGTTGGACTCAGATCATTGCCTTGGGAGAATTTCTAGGCAACAGTGCAAGTAAAGAGTATCTGTGGAGCCCAGTGGACTCCTGGAATATAGTAGTTGGAGTGTAGAGATGAAGGGGATCAATGAAGCTTGAGGCTATATGACAGAGTACCAGAGAGGAGAGAAATCTACAAAGAAACAGCTCCATAGAACTAAAAAGGGTCCCTATCAAGAGTTAAGCAGTTTATGCATGTGAAGGAACTGCACAAATAAAGGGGAAATATGTCTGAATTGCAATAGGGGTAACAGTCCTGGTGGCACAGAGATTGAGAAATAGTCCCGCCTCCCCACCATGAAAACATTAAGATGCACAAAGCGTCAGCTTAATAATAAAGAGTAATTAGCTCTAGAGTAAACAGTGTCCTGGTGAACGTGTTAAACATCTTGAAATTTATATCAGAAAGAATCAAGTGGTTTCCAAGTAACTTAAACGAATCACAAAATAAAACTCTCCAACATCCAAAAAGATAAAATATGATGCCTCACATCCAGCAAAAGATTACCAATAAGGGCAAGAAGCAAAAGGTTAAGTCCCATGATGAGGAAATAAATTAGTCAAAAATAGAGCCAGTAGTAAAACTGATATTAAAAATAAAAGGCAGGGATACTAAAATACTTGTTTTAACTGCATTGCATATACTCAAAAATTTAAAACCAGAAAATAAATACTATATAATATTGAGTGGAAGAAGATAAAGAAGATCCAAGATCAAAATTAAAATTCTAGACATGAAAATTATAAAATATATCTATCCAGAATAAAACATTAGTGAAATGGAAGATAGAATAGCAGAAATTATTCAAAATAATATAAACTTTAAAAAGAAAAATATCAAATATGAAAAGTGCATAAGTGAGCTTTGTGATGATCTCAAACAAAATATTATATATGTAATTGTAACCCCCAAAGGATAGTAGAGGGGTATATATCTATATAAATTTATAGATGTACAAACTTTTATATATATATGTGTATATATATATGTATCTAAACATAAATTTAATAATGAATTATGGAGAAAAAAAGACCCAGAATAGCCAAAGAAATTCTTAGAAATAAGAATCATGCAGGGAGGATGACAATTCCTGACATCAAATTATACTACAGACCTATAGTAATAAAAACAGCATGGTATTACCACAAAAACAGATACATAGAACAATGAAACAGAAAAGAAGTTACAGAAACAAATCCACACACTTATACCCAATTGATTTTTGACAAAGGTGCCAAACACATACATTGGAGAAAAGAAAGCCCTTTCAACAAATGGTGCTGGGGAGACTGGTTATCCATTTGTAGAAAAAATGAAATTTATTCCCTCTCTCTCACCCTACATAAGAGTCAACTCGAGATGGATCAAAGACCTGGAAATTAGATCAGAGACTTTGAAATGATTAAAGGAGGGCATAGGTCCAACACTCCAACATATAGACACAGGTAGAAACTTCCTCAATAAGACCCCCAAAGCTCAGAAAATTAAAGCAAGGATTAATAAATGGGATGGCATTAAACTAAAGTTTCTGGGAAACCATCAAGAGTCTAAAGAGAAAGCCTGTGGAATGGGAGAAGATCTTTGCTAGCTATTCCTCTGATAGAGGAATAATATCTAGAATATACAAAGTACTTAAAAAACTTAACAATTAAAAAACAAAGTTTTCTGATTTGTAAAATCTTCTTGAAGAAAGTATTCCTACAGCCAGGTGTGGTGGTGCATGTCTGTAATCCCAGTACTTGTGAGGCTGAGGCAGAAGGATCACAGGTTCTAGATCAGCTTCAGCAACTTAGTAAGACCCTCTTTCAAAACAAAAAAATTAAAAGATTTGGGTGGGCAGCTAGGAGGTAGAATGTCCCTGGGTTCAATCCTCAGTACAAAGAAGAAGAAGAAGAAGAAGAGAGAGACAGAGAAAGAAAAGGAAAAAAAAAGTGTTTCTGGACATTAACTTTCCATACAGTACTATTTTATTATAAGACTAATATTTCCAATGATACTGTTAATTAGCCCTCTTCTTGAAATTCTCAGGTTATTTTAGGGTCTAGCAAATCCACAGCTTTTTATGTTTAATTAAATTAAATCATTTCAATTATGTCAACTTAACCTCATGTTCTAATGACCAACTAAAATCTGATTTCAGATAATGTTGAAATTAAGAGGAAATTTTCATAGTAGGACACTAAAAAAAAAAAAGCCAGAAATCATGAAAGGGGAATAAAACCCAGGAAAAATAGAAAGCAAATAATATGCTAATATAATTAAACCTAAATTAAATAATAATCAAAGTTTAATCATGTAAACACTCTCATCAAAAGGAAAATATTATAATATCAGATTAAAAATCAACCCTATGCTGCCTCTAATAAACACTTAAATATGTAGAAAATAGTTTACAAGTAAAAAGATGAATAAACATGTACTATGTACTATGCTGTGTTAATTTTCTACTGTTTTTTAACATGTTACTACAAATTTAGAAGCTTAGGACATCAATAATTTTTTATACTTTTATTGGTACATTATAGTCTCACATCATAATGTAATTCATAGTGATAGTGCTGCGTGCATGTCAGACATCAATAATCTATTAGCTCACAGGCCAGAAGTCCAGGTGTAAAGTAGAAGAGTACCCTGCTGAGGGTCTCAGAAGTCTGAGATCAGAGCGCTGGCCTGCTCTGTCCTCCTCTGAAAGCTTGAGGAGGGTAGGATTCACTTCCAGGATACCTGGGCTTAGTGGCAGAGTTTACTTCCTTGTGGTTGAAGGACTAAGTCCCTGTTGCCTTGTCAGCTGTTGCCAGGGACCACACTGAGATCCTGCAGACCACTCACTCTTCCAGGCTATGCAGTCTTCTCCACAGATCAATCTCTCCGACTTCAGGAAGACCCAGTGCCTTTGAAGGGCACACATGATTAAGCCAGCCTCACTTGGGATCAATTCAAAGTCAGCTGGTCAGAAACCTAATCACAGGAGTGATGGTCCCTCATGTCCCCAGGTTTGCCCACACTCAAGAGGAGGGTATTCTATGGGGCACACACACAAAGGGGTGCAAATCGTGACAGCCATTTATCCTTTTGACTCTAAAGCCATTTATCTTCTCTTTCCCTTGTACTTCAGGTTGCACCAAATAATATATTGGAAATTCATTTGTGGATCATTTCACACAATGAAATCTATACATTAATTTAAAATTTTAAACATTATGGGGTAAGGTGGCACAGGCCCATAATCCCAGTACTTGGGGAGCAGAGACTGGAGGATCACAGGTTCAAGGCCAGCACAGGGTAATTTAGCAAGACCTGTTTCAAAATAAAAAATAAAAAGGGCTGAGTTGATGTGTAGCTCAAAAGTAGAATGCCCCTGGGTTCAATCCCCAGTATTCCCTTCCCCCACCACACACACAAATTAACTTTTATGAAGCATTATTTGAATTGTAAATAATGTATAAGACTCCATTAAATTTGAATATTTATACAATGTCATTGTAAATCACAATACTCCTCTAGTATAGTTATACCAATGTAAATAGCTCCATACTATTACACCATTGGTAATTTGACCTCATTCCCTTCATCTAAGAAATGAGAGAAATAATTGTACCTCCCCCAGTTTGTTATTGAAGAAACTAAGTGGGTTTGTCCATGTAAAGCATTTAGAATAGTGCCTGATATGTTGTAAGCATTCCTAAAATGTTAGCTTTCATAGAACTTATTTCCATTGCAAATAATAAAAATTTCAAAGCAGTTTAGTACATACATTACCGAGCACAGCAATTTTGAGAGCAGGGCAAATATAATGAATGCCACATATTAATGAATATGCTAACACAGGTTTATTGGGCGTAAAGTGCCATGCTAATTGCTATAGGAGAAACTAATATATTCTAAAGAACTTGATGATCTAGAAGAGAAGGTAACTCAAAACATCTGAATCTTATGCAGAGGAGAAAGGAATATGTACAAAATCGGAGACACAATCAAATTGTTAGGAGTAAAGAAGTTTTAAGCCCCACATAGTTTACAATGACATGTAGGTGTATTCTTAAAATGATTACCAAATTGCTTTTTCCTACTCCTTGGAAGTATCTTGAAAGAATCACTTTAGGATAGGTAGGGCCTCCACCAGTTCTATTACAGGCCTAGAGAGGCTCGAGGAATATTTAATCACAGGTGTATATTTTGGTCTTTCCTAGTCTAGAGAGCAAATGTTCATTATTCCTACCCACAAGCTAATGGGCTTTAAGGCTTTACAATGGTTTTCTGAATGTACCTTCTGAAATAAAATTTCTTAACCCCACACCCCGTGATTATGGACTCTTTAACACTGTTTTTTTAAAATCAGAAAATGAAATTCTCTATCCACTCAGATACTTTTGTCTCTGGGCCAAATTCAGAACTTTATCCCAGTTATTTTTCCAACTTTTTCTTTTTCCTATCTGATACATCCAGTTTTTTTGCTTCCAAAGGCCTCAGACTGGATTCCTCCTAGATTTCAATGTTTCTCCCAAATTGCCAGAAGTCGGGTGTTAACTCTTCTCTTAGGCTCCTGTTTCTGTCAGGACCACTCATTAAAATTGCCTTTATGTGATAAGCATGCCTAACTCCAAAAGCCTTGTAATTGATTATATTCAGTTATCTTCAATTCCCTTTGAAAATCCACATTAAGATTGAAACTTGAAGTTATGGATGCTACTCCCAATTGTAATATTTTTGTAAATTTGAACAAATCAATGCACTTCTCTAAATGCCATATTTCTTATTTGAAAGACATTATTTGAATGATGATAGGTTTACTCTGTTTTGTTTTGGTTTGGTTTGGTTTGGTGCTGGGGATTGAACCTAGGGGCATTCTTCCTCTGAGCGAAACACCCAACCAGCCCGTTTTATTTTTTATTTTGAAACAAGGTCTTGCTAGGTTGCCCAGGCTGCCCTCAAACCTGTGATCCTCCTGTCTCAGCCTCCTAAGTACTGGGATTACAGGTATGCACCACCACACCTGGCTTATTTGAATAATTAATATTATCCTTCTTAGGTCTAAAATATAATGACTTTATAGACCTCAATTTAATTCTTTATAATAACATTATCTTAGTGTTGCTATTATATTTGGCTGCCATATATATTTCACTGTGATACATAAACTTTCAAAACTACTGCCTTTGGAAATGATTTCAATATATACTATAGTCTGCTACCAGGAATGAACCAAATTCAGAGTAAGACCAGACAGATTATAATTCACTATCATCCTTTCATGAATTATTATACTATAATATGTGAACTATTTCACAATTTCTGGTCTATAAAATGACAACTTCAAATGGCTCAACCTAATAAAGTTGAACATAATATCTATTTTTTGCACTCAAGAAACATTGAAACATATTAGACAGATGGCCTTGTGCCCCATCCTATAAATATTATCAGGTATTCATTTTTGTTATTTTTAAAGATGGTATAAAGTTCCAAATTCGTTTTTTGCAATGATCTTGACTTTATTTTGATAATTTAACAATATAATAATTTAAATATCTTTAGCTTTTTTGTAAAATGTTCTATATATTGTTTCCATTATAATACACTTAAATATTTATTTTTAAATTATATTATCATAGAATTTCTTAAAGTATATTTTTAAAATAAAAAACAAGTTCTCAAGGGAGATATAAAACACTAAAGCAAATAATAATTTCATGTAATATAAAATAAATTGTTCTATGCAATGCAAGTGAGAACATATTACTTATAAAGTCTTTCTGTCATTTGGGCATTATTAATACTTGAGATCAGTGACATGAGAATAAATACACTTGACACATTATTCTACTTTAGAACATAAATGGTTCTAATGAAAAATGATATATAGAGGGATGCAACTATAGGCATCTTAAAATATTCTATCTTCAGACACAAACCCAGAGAAGAAAAAGCAAAGTAAAATTTACACCCATCTGAGAGAAATATTTTTTCTAGATTTGAAATAAAATTAAAAACTCAGAATATATATATGTACACATACAACCAAGGTAATAATTTCTAAGGCAGCTTTTTCTTCTGACTGGGATACAAGGCGAATTTATCTAGCTAAGCTTCATATTTATGACAAGTTTTCACATTGTCATTTCACTAATCCATGAATATAAGGATTAATCACTTCTTCCAGTGCACAATATGTTCCTGTCAACTTGAATTCTTTAAAAAAGAAAATCCACTCGCCTGAGTATTCAAGATAACAAAAAATCAACATAAATTTGTAAAACTTTGCAATACCCGCAAATAAATATGCCTTATCGATTAAATTTTTAAAATGTTACAAACCTGATGCAAAAATGGAATCACAATGTAGCCCCAAATGGAATATGGTCCATAATATTACTAATTAACTTTAAAAATATTTCTGAACTATTTGAGCCCTTGAAATGAATATGTTAAGATTATTAGAAACCAGTGCTCTGAATTGATATACTATGTTATTCTACATGACAATATAATTAAATATCCTATGTTTTGATGCATAAAATGTTCAATCTTTCAATTATTAGGTTACAAAGTATCCTCTATGAAAATTATTGTTTATACATCAAAGGCATCCAACTTCTTAATGACTAACAAGTTTATCACTAGTAGCTGAGCAGAGATTGATTCTAACGTCCCATTCCAAATAGAGGCCAAATAAGTAACTAAAATCTTGCATCTTTAGAAAGAAAATGTAAAACAAATAAAAACAACCCTATTTGCCCATGATGAAAAGAACTGCATAATTATGAGCACTTTATACTGAAGATGTAACCACCTGTGACATTATTTATTTCAGTTTAATGTGAAAGCACACTTATTATTTCTTATGTGCAAAACTATGCTAAATGCCAAAGAAATAAAGGCAAAACTGTATTTTGCCATTATAAATTAGGCTAGTTTAGTTAGAGAAACATTTTTTGAACATCAACTAGGTTCCAAGCACACTGACTCTGAGAGAATAAAGATAAACTAGATGTGGAAGCTACCTCGACAAAATTACAATCATGAAAATACTCAGAGAGCCCTGGTCAATTGGGAAATTCCAGTGGCAAAATCAGGTGAAGATAATCTCATAATTATGAGAAAAATATAATGTTTACCAAGTACATGCATATTAATGACTTCATAAGTTTGGCACCTAGTTGGTATATAAAAATGGTAGTTGAACGGAACTAGCCTAATTAATAATGGCAAAATCATAGATCACTAATAACAGAATATAAAAAAATGTGATTCTCTTTACTTGTGGTTTTTTTTGCCAGAAATATAGACATATAAGTTTTGAATTATTTTTACTTAACAAATTAGACTAAATCCCCATCAATCAGTCCATCTTGTTAGCTCCATCCTAATCCATCCAAGGAAATTATAAAAAGAGCATTCTTTTGAATCTGAATAGGTCATATTGCATTTATGAGCCATTTCCAATTGTTTTTCAAGAGGAAGCAACAAGATTGAAGTGTTAACATATTGGTACAGTAAAGTGCGATGTAGAACACAGAATTTATATACTCACTTTCTGATTTTGGATATCAGTGTGATTTCTTGGACTATAGGAATTTCAAAATGCAAAGTGAAACAGGCCACTCTTCTTCATTGTATATTCTTTTTTAAGTATAACAAAGTAATACAAATAAAAAGAGGGAAAACAAGAAAACCTTTTCTGCATCCCTGTTTCCACATTTTTAAATAAGACCTTTGGAATCAAAGTGCATTCCTGTCAAGTTAATCTTCAGTCTAGTCATGTCATGCAATAAAGCACAGTAGGTATTATTTATTATTATTTATTTTCTCTCTTGCAGTGAGAAAATAAATTTCTTGGTTCATGTACCTTCTTGTTTTTATTTTTTCAAATTGAAGTTTTAGAATCTATGAACTACATACCTAAAATCCTTCTTTATCTATGGCAATGCTACATAAAGCTTTAGAATTATCTCTGTAACATATCATAATTCATTTTTTCTTTTTCATTGAAATGTTCAATGCATAATAATAATGAATTGGATAATTTATATGTAAGTGTGATTAAAATAGTTGAAATTAGTCTGACATAAATGAAGACAATTTAAAATGAGTTACTTCACAAATTAAAAGTGTGTGTGTTTACTCCAACATAAGCATGTAATTGCCAGCATATGGCAATACTATATGAACCACATGGCTTCATTTCCAGTAGAACATATGGAAAGTTTTTAAAATAAGCGCATCAGAAGTATATGGCAGGCTTCATAAAGGATATTTTCCCAGTAAATAAACAATCCCCCATGGGAGTAACACATGAACAATAGATAATAAAGTAATCTAACTAAAAATCCTATACAGTAAAAATTGTTCCGTCTAACTGAAAGTTGAACAAATGAGAATTTCAAAACATGTTAAATATATAAATTTGTATCTTTGCATAAATTGTTTATTTAAATTGATTTTTCTAAAGTTAATCTTTAGCTTACTTATTTCTATTATGTCTTTGTATATTCTCATTAAATATATTTTGCAAATTTTCTGTTTCAGTATTTTTTTAATTGCCCCAAAAGCATATTCAACTAACTTGTCTTTACTATTCCTGGCTGGCTATTATGTCTTCCTTGGTAATTCCTTTACATAATGTGAATATAATTGCATTTGATTATGTAGTTTTGGTTTTAGATTTAAACCTTTGATTCAATAAGAATTTCTTTTATTGTACAATATGGGAGCAATTCAAATTTATTTTTTCCAAATAGCTAATGAGTGGCACTAACATTACTGATTAAATAATCAATGCTTTCATCATGTATGTAAAATGGTGATATAGACAGAGTATTTCAGCCTCTAACTCTGAGTTCTGATAACTGCCTTGTATAATTTTTTCAGTCATACTTGGTTATCTTCACCTTTTCCAGATGATTATTTTTCAGATTCTAACATCTTATTGGTATTTTGAGATTAGATTTTTGTTTGATTAAAAAATTGTCACTTTATTACAAAAATGGCTTTCTAAACATGAAAACAATGTATTTTTCAATTTAGTTATTTTTTTGTGTGTGTGATACTGGAGATTGAACCCAGGGGCATTCTACCGCTGAACTACACTCCCAGCCCTAATTTATTATTTATTTTGAAACAGGGTCCCGCAAACCTGTGATTCTCCTGTCTCACCCTCCCAAGTACTGAGATTACAGGCATATGCCACCTCACCCGGCTTGTTAATTATGTTTTTTAGCCCAAGAGTTGTGAAGTATATAGTTGTGAAGTACATAGCTGACCATTGATTACTACCTAATTTTTATATATAATTTTATCAATATAGTAATAAATGAAATGATTTTTTACCTGTGTATTTCTTTTTTTTTTTTTTTGCGGTACCGGGGATTGAATGCAGGGGTGTTCTACCTCCGTGCTACACCCCCGGCCCTATTTTTTATACTTTATTTTTGAAACCAGGTCTCACAAAGTTGCGGAGGGCCTCACTAAGGAGAGAGAGAGAGAGAGAGAGAGAGAGACAGAGAGACAGAGAGAGAGAGAGACAGGGAGAGAGAGCGTTGAGGCTGGCTGCGAACCCGGATCCTCCGGTCTCCGCCTCCCAAAGTACTGGGATTACAAGCGTGTGCCACCACGCCCGGCTTAGCTGTGTATTTCTAATCAGTCTTTGTTGGACACATTGATTTTGACCTATAGTGTAATAATCTTATTGAGTTATCTAATTGTTTCCAGTTATTTTTGGATTTTGGATTTTAGCTTCTTTAGATATAAATTGTAACATACATAAATGATAATTTTGACTTCTTACTAATTTTATGCTTCATATATTTTTATTAATTGCATCAGTGAATATGAATTTAAAGGAAAGTTAAGTCAATTGTAATACTTTTCTTATTCCTGACTCTAATGGAATGCAATTTTTAATATCAGCTATTTATTGGTTTTAAGTATCACATTTAAAGAAAAATTCCAATGCAAAGAGAAATGTGGAGTTGAGTTGCCTGGTTGATATCCTGACTCAATTGTTAAAATTCTTGGTGCTTTAATTCTTTATTTATATTAAGAGGATAATAATACCACCTAATTTAAAAAAATGCTATGTTGAATAATATATACTTACATTTAGAGGAGTTAGAATAATGCTTAACTTAGCAAGTGCTTAATAAATGTGTCTGTATATACTTGTCTATATTCACACTTGCATATATAGATTTACATAATTATATAACCATATTTGCATGTTATGCATAAACATTTTAATGTAATTATTTTTATATGGATACAGGTATGTTTTTTTTACAGAAATAGATTTTCCAATGTGTTTGGGGATGATCCTATGATTTTTTACCTATAAATATGAATTTTATTAGTCATTTGTATTATATTGAGCTATTATTCCAATATCATTACATAAAATCAATTATATAAAAGTAAAATTTCATGACTTGCTTTTCTAGATTGTACTTCACATAAATTTATTTCCTACTCTATCAGATAAAGTTAGAGTATTACTATTATCATCATATAATTTATTAGAAAGTCTATTGAATATTATCAATACAAATGTATAAATGATTGCATTTTAAATAATGCCAATAATTTAATAAGAAATATATAAAGTAAATCTCCAGGTTAAACATTAATGTTTAAATATAGGTATTATTAGTATATAGAAATAGAGTTTAAGAATGATTATTATCCAAAAGAAAAAATTTTAATCTAAATTTTATCTTTAAGAAGAGATAGAATCAGGATTTAAATAAATATTTTTCTCTTGTAGCAACCTTAATCCTAATTCCAAAAGCTCTTGTTTAGTACATAGTGATAGAAATTGGCTTGACATTTAGGCATTTCCCCATAAGCCTTAATAGTGTCAAATAAAACTGTTATGTCTGTGTACTGTTGTGGGCAAGGTGGGAACAAACCTTTACTCATTGTCTATGTAGAAGCTCAGTTGTAAAGTCTATTTACATTTTGGTCTAGTGACAATTACCAGCTTTCAGCTGTGGTTGCAATAGGAAATCTGGAAGAATTTTAATTAATGAGAAAAAAGTAAGAAGTGTGAAAATTGCTGTCCCCCCCCCCGTCAATTTGTGAGATCTACATTCTAAAAAGGCTGGTTCTTTCATACCATATAGATAAAATTGTTTAGTTACACGCATTAGCCAACAATTATTTTATATTTTGAAAAACTAAGACAATGGCTTTTGGAGACTCTTACAAGAAAGAAAATTCTCACTCTGAGCAAACGGACAACAAACTATGAATTTAACATTTGTCTGCCTGAATATACTTTATATCAGTGTATGTTTCTTTTTAGTGAAAATGACCTTTTTTAACTTTTCAAATTGTTTTCAAATTGCTTTCTAGACATGTACAGTGACATGTCTCGAATAGTCATGCTGAATTATATTAGATCCAATGTTATTACTGTATACAATGGCACTTAAAAGGCATGTGATACTACAAAATTTGGGAGAAATTGTATTCAAAGCTGCTCATATGAGACTGATGCACGGCCTACTGTACTATCTCAATATCCCCTATGGGGAAGAGGAGGGGAAGAAGGGAGGGAGCCGGGGAAAGCTCACCAAGTGCTGTGTGCGTGTATGTCATTATCACTGTGAACTACATTACAATGTGAGACTATAATGCACCAATAAAAGTACAGAAATTTTTAAGAAACATGCTCATAGAAATACACAGTATAACATTTGACCAAATATTCTAGAGTATTTGATACATTTTAAATTCTCAATAGATACTAGCTATTATTATGAGTTTGTTAAGTAGGTATGATTATTAGAGCCTTTGTCCCTATTTCTTCAATAGTTTTCATGGAAATTAAGCATATCTCTTGTTAATTAAGGAAATGTTATGACATTTAAAGGGATATAGTTGCCGGGTGTCATAGTGTATGCCTATAATCTCAGTCCTTGGGAGGCTGAGACAGCAGAAATACAGGTTCAAGACCAGTTCATGATATCTTGGCTAAATCCTGTTTCAAAACAAAAAATACGATAGGGCTAGGGGTGTAGCCTAGAGGTAGAACACCCTTGGGTCCATACACATACAAAATTAAAATATAAAAAGCTATTCCATTCCTGGGTGTCCTTCCAAAGGGACTGAAATCAGAATATTATAGTAATACATGCATATCCATGTTTATAGCAGCACAATTCCTAATACCCAAATTATGTCATCAACCCAGTTGTTACATATGTGAGAATACCAATACCAATGCCAATCTCAATATCTTCTATGGGGAAGGGGGAGGTGAGCCGGGGGAAACTTACCAAGTGCTATGTGCTTATATGTCACTATTACTGTGAACTACATGATGTGAGAATAGAATGCACCAATAAAAGTATAAATGAAAGTTCTGATTCTAAACACGTTTAAATGATACAGATAGAGAGGAAATGGTGCTTAGCAACAGCTAGAGAGACATAATAAGTGTTGAAAAGATATTGGACAAAAGATAGGAAATTTCAGTTAGATAGGAGGAATAAACGCAAGAGATCTATCTTACAACACATAGACTACAGTTAATAACATTGCATTTTATTTTTGAAAATTGCTAAGAGAAAATTGGAAGTGTTCTCACCACACACACATTCGCATACACAAATATGTGAGGTCATGCATGTGTTAATTAGCTTAATTGTGCCATTCCACAATATATAGAGTACATATTTTGAAACATGTTATATATGATAAATATAAACAATGTTTATAAAAAATAAAGTGATGGCACAATGAAAATAAAAGCTATGATTTGGAACATTTTTTTAGATTCACTGAGAGGTAGAATTCAGATTAGGTACTAGTCAGAAAAGTGATATTAAAATAACAATTAAATTACTGAGCCCAGAAGCACAAGAACTTTGTCTTGACATAGTTACCCTTCGACCCAGAAAAATCTCTAATGGAGGAGAAAAAAGCAAATGAAGTAGTATATTTATTTTGAACCTGAGTGTTGTTCATGTCAAAATAAAATTTTTTCAAATGTAGGATTAGACCATGAGGGCGTATATTTATCAAAGTTGGAAGCAGTATACCACAAAACAAAAGCAAGGCCTGAGGCCTACTCTTAACCAAAATGTGAGTTCGTATCTCACAATTTTCTACTCCAGTAAAAAAAAAAGAAGTTCAGGATATAATGCTCAGTTTTACTGGTAAAAAATCAGGCTTTGGACCTGAGGTCAAAATGAACTTCCTCTTTCCCTCCTTGGTCTAGAGCTGTACAAGGGAGATTTCAGAGTGCTTAACAGACCCTATCTTTACCATTTGTATGGAGTTAGCTCACCGTAGCCCAACACCATTCATGCTGACATTTCCAAAAAGCCCCAGGTATTCAGCAACACTTAGCTTAAGAATCTTTACCAACAGAGGGCACAGTATAGGACATGTTTTCTACGTTTAGTAAGGTGTTGAGAGACAATGGAAGTTTACTTTTTATTGATTGAGAAAAGTGGTCTGAATAGAAACAGAGGAAAGTCATCCCTTCACAGTTCCCTTCATAAAATGAAAGGCATATCTTTGTGATGAATATAAACAAATAAGAAATGGATTAAATATAATTTTTCACCAAATATATGATATGTATTAAAATTAAAATGATCCTTAACCAAAAGATATTAAATAGAAATTATATGTGAATAAGTGATCATATTATAAATGTTTTATATGAGTACATGTATGTATGAATAAGCTTAGATCTGGATGATTAAAATTACTTTGAGATATAAAAATACAATTTAAAAACCCTATATACAAGGTATGCTTTGCATCTGGCTAGAACAGTGTTGACCAGTCACACTATATTATGTTTCTGATAGAAATGTTATCATTCCAGTCATGTTGTATTAAAATACGACATATCAGCCTAACACTTTGGACTCAAGTTCTTTGAAGGGCAATTTTCAAGTTGAAGATAAAGAATACCCATCCTTGTGAAATGATATTTAATGGACACCATATATCTATACACTCATGTTCAGCCTTCTTATACATCTTACATTTATATTCAGTTGGCATGCCAAGTTGGAATACAAAATGCTTTATTCTTACTGGTATACTTGAGGAACTATTTCTACTGACATTATTTATATATTGACTAAATTTTATAAGCATTTTTCACATTTCTAAGATTGGCATCAAAGCACCTTCCCATTGTGGAGCAAATACTAAATTTTCCAGACATTTTTTGTTGTTATACAGCCAAGTTCTTTTTGAATTATCTGCACGTAAATAGATATACCTTTATATGTTAAAGCAAAAACATAAATTTCAAGAGTTGAACTCTTGAAAAAGTTCACTTAGAAGATAGAAGGGTCTCCAAGAATACAAATGAACAGTAAAGGAAGTTTCTCTGGTCTCTAGATAACACCAAAACTGATTTTGAGCATAGGATTGAGATAAAAGGGAACTTTTTGAAAATAATTATCTGTTCAATGAATTCTAGTAAATATCACTACAGAGATCAATTTTGAATGACAATCAGAAACTTAAAGCATACGTACAGGGATATTGAATTAAAAAATAATGCTGAATTTTGGAAGTTTAGAGCTGGGATATTAACAAACACCTTTCTACAAACAAAACTGCTTGTGAGGAAAGAGAGGAAGATGGAGATTCTTCACACTCCACACTTTTCCTAATTCTCCTAAAGATAATAAATAAGCAAGCAAACAAAAATCTGATTCTCTCTCATGGTCTTAGATGCCTGTCTGTGCCACCATCCACACTGCCCCAGGGCCCTGTGGCAGCGCAGCTTCAGACAGGACTGGCCTTGATCCAGGGGCAAGAGAGAAATAGAAAAGAATGAGAGGCCTCCAACATGCTTCTAGACTGCAGCCCTCTCCCTGCTTCCTCTCTCTGTAAGGAAGAGGCTTTCCCTGGGTATTCTGAGGAGCCTCGTTCTGGAGGCTGTCAGCTCCACCACTAAACCCAACCCAGAGAGCAGGGTTGGGAGAAGAAAAAAAGATTTCCTCCACTCCCTCCAGACCCCAGGGAAAGCTCAACAGCAAACTCACAGCTGTCATGTGAGTCCCCTCCTGGTTCTGATTCCCTTCCAAATCCCTGTGTTAGTGTTCACTCTTCAGAGATTCTAGATAGTTCTTGTTGATATTTTGTGCACATTTTTTAGTCCTAAACCCGTAAGAAATGCAGGCTGCAGTTAATTACTCAACCGTGGCAGGCAGACCCCAAAACCCCCATACTTATTTACTTTGATGTTGGGGATTGAACTCAAGGGCATTCTACCTCTGAGCTATACCCCCAGCTCTTCTTTTTAAAATTTTTTAAATTTTAAAACAAAGTTTCACTAAGTTGCTGAAGTTGGCCTTGAAACTGAGACCCTCCTATTTCAGCCTCTGAAGTACTGTGATTGTAAGTGTGCACCACCACGCCTGGCCTCCCAATATTTAGTTTTGAAATAAGTGACTAAAAAGTATAGGGAAGAAATTTGTAATATAGTCAAAGCACATGGACAAATACAGAAGATGAAACTCTAAAATTTTAGTCAATATTTAGGTGTGGTTAATTGATTTGACAGGACTGTTTTTAAGCATTTTTCTTCAGACTGAAAAATTATGAATGAACACTGACACCACATCAAAATTAATTCATTCAGTAATTATTAAATTCCCTTAGGAATTCCCTCAATGATGTGTGGGGAATGATAGTAATATTTTAAGCTCCAAGAACATACACAGTGTAACTAGAAGCTTAACATAAAACATCTTAAAGTCCTGATTGCCACAATAACTGCCTTCCAGGATCACAGCAGTCAACGATTATGGGCAAAAATGCTGAAAAAAGATAAAAGCTAAGAGATAGAGCCTAATCTGAATTTTAAAAAGATCAAAGTATTTTAGGAAAAATTAGTCAATTTCAATGTATAGCAGGATATGGTCTAGTCAAATTACTATGATTCATGTATAATAAATATCACAAAAATTCAGGTCAAAATACAAGTTTTTTAAATATACAAACAAATTCAGACTGAATCAAAATAAGATTTGTGGGATAGATATTTAAACCCAATGTTCTTTATCTGGTGAAGTTGTCATTTATATGCGAAGGCAACAGAAGAAAATATTAAAATTTCAAAGACTCCTGTATATTTTCCAGCAAAAATTGATTAGAAGTCACATGACAGCCAGATGTCATGGTGTGAAATGCCTATCAGTGAATGATTAAGCCATTAGAAGTAACTTGAAATAGCAATTATAATTATGTTTACACAATGGTGGAAACTTTATTACTGCTCAATATTTTTGACTGTCCCTTCGATCTGGGTACATTAGAAGATTATCCTCCCTGGCCCTTTGAAGTTAGGATTGACTGCATTATTTTGATCAGTGAAATATGAACAGAATTAAAGACCTGGTGTACAGCTCCCCATCCTCTTTTTCCTTTTCTATAATAAACTTTGAATATATTTTGAAATAATATATTAGGATAATTACACTCTGGTCAACTTAGATCATATCTGAGTACTATAAAAATACCAATTTACCATGATCATATAATATGATGGAGAAATAGTCATGCATAGTGGCACATGCCTGTAATCCCAGTACTTGGGAGTCTAAGAAAGGAGGATCACAGATTTGAGGCCAGCCTCAGCAATTTAGCGAGGTCCCTCAGCAATTTAGTTAGACCCTGTTTCAAAATAAAAAAATAAAATAGGGCTGGTGGTATAGCTAGGAGGTATAGTGACTCTGGGTTCAGCCTCCAGTACCAAAACAAAACAAAAACAAAAATAATATAATGGAGAAATAAATCTTGTCATTAGTAACTGAGATTTATACGTGCTTGTTATTTCAGAAGACCTAATATATACTAATAAATACAGTATAAATGTTAATGAATTAATTTTGATGTGATGTGAAAAATGTGGTACCTTTTACTTCAGAATAGCCTAACATATAACAAAACATAAAATATTAATGTTAAAATCCTGCTTTTAGTAGATAAAAATATTTAAAATATCACAACTTTGCTGTTGTCATAATTCAGTATAATCCATTATATAGTGTTTTATCATTACAATTAATAAATTCAAACAAATTAAAATTGTCTTGAGGATGGAGGTATATCTTAGTGGTAGAGTACTTGCTTAGCATGTAGGAGGCCGTGGGTTCTATCCCCAGCACCAAAAAAAAAACAAAAAGTCTCTATCAGATTTTTAAATTTTAAAATTCAAAAAGAGAGAAATAATTAAAACAATGTCAGTATAGCAACACATATACATCAATAAATGCATATGTACAACATATAATTGAAAATAAAAAACACAACCACACATGCCAGATTAGTAACAGTGATTAGGATAATAAATACAAATTATGTTAATTCATTGGTTTAAAGAAAAACATTCCTGAATTGGACCAAGGTTTTCCTACTTAAAGTTATGGTCTCTGTACTTGTGTTCCAGGATTGTCATGCCTTTCTTTGCCCTACTCGCCCTTGTAACATTAGTGCTAGTGTCTCAGGAAGCCTGTGAAACTAGTTTTGTAAAGTGTACATTCTTTGTCATGTGTGGTCAATGAAACTTCTGCACATGGTAGCTTAGTTGTCAGATTAAGATTGAACAAAGACTTCCTTAAATGTCTGGAGCCTTTGTCAAGGGAGTCTGTGTTTGAGAACTCCCATTCAGAGCTTGCATAGGCTTTTGACTATGCCTTAGCCCTGACTTCCTGTTGCACAGAACCACAAGGACGAAGATAAGTGCCTGGAACCATCTCAATCGCTTCCTGGCATGCTCACAGCCCCGGAAATGCACACAAGCCCACACACTCTTCTAACTGTCCTCAGTCCCTGAAATATGTCAGAAAATTTCAAAGTCCCCTCTGGTCACTTAACTCTTAAGATTTTTGGCTATTTTGTTGTTTGCTCCCACTCTTATTGTAACCTATGGCAGCTGTAATATTAAATAAGTTCCACTACCTGTTTTTTTTTTTGTTTTGTTTTCTTTTTTTTGCGGTACCGGGGATTGAACACAGGGGCATTCTACCTCCGTGCTACACCCCTGGCCCTATTTTTTATACTTTATTTTGAAACCGGGTCTCATGAAGTTGCAGAGGGCCTCACTAAGTAGAGAGAGAGAGAGAGAGAGAGAGAGAGAGAGAGAGAGAGAGAGAGCTGAGGCTGGTCGCAAACCCAGATCCTCCGGTCTCCGCCTCCCAAAGTACTGGGATTACAAGCATGCGCCACCACGCCTGGCCTCCACTGCCTGTTTTTGATAGCTACAGTAATCTTGGCATGTGTGTTTGGAGGAACTTCAGCCTCTGTGCTCCCCCTCCCGTGCCTGCCTGTAGGGTTATTGGTTTTCAAGGCTTCTGAATTTCTGGGGAAAGGGTAATAGGAATAGGGTAAGTTAAAACCACAAAAGTCATTGTTCTTTCCAGCATCCATCTGTTTTTCTAGAATAAGCACTTCACAGATAGTTGCAGTTCTTTGGTCTATTTCTAGAGTTCTCAAACAGTTGATAGTTGATTTTTACTTTTTTTTGCCATTGTTGTTCTCATTACATTTATGGAGAACAAGATTTTCAGAGGTCCTTTCTCAATTGTTTCTGTAGATATCTCTCTTCATTTTCTGTTTCTTTTCCAAATGTGTGTAGTAATTCTTTTTTTTTGTGTGTGTGTGTGGCACTGGGGATTGAACCCAGGGGCATTCTACCTCCGAGCTACACCCCCAGCCCTACTTTTTATACTTTATTTATTTATTTATTTATTTTTGCGGTACCGGGGATTGAACCTAGGGGCGTTCTACATCTGTGCTACACCCCCGGCCCTATTTTTTATACTTTATTTTGAAACCAGGTCTCACAAAGTTGCAAAGTTGCGGAGGGCCTCACTAAGTAGACAGAGAGAGAGAGAGACAGGGAGACAGAGAGAGAGAGCGAGCTGAGGCTGGCCGCGAACCCAGATCCTCCGGTCTTCACCTCCCAAAGTACTGGGATTACAAGCACGCGCCACCACACCCGGCCTATACTTTATTTTGAAACAGGGTCTCACTAAATTGCAGATGGCCTCACTAAGTAGCTGAGGCTGGCTGCGAACCCGGATCCTCTGGTCTCAGCCTGCCAAGTAATGGGATTACAAGCACGCGCCACCACACCCGGCTGTGGTAATTCTTTTATTTGCTCCAATTAATTGTACTTCTTGACTTCTAAAACCCTCAAACATATTATTGTCTGCCTTGAACAAATTTATGTCTCAGTATAAATATACTGACTTCTAAAAATATTTGATAAATATTAAATTATTTTATATAAAATATAAAATATTTATATGTATTTATATATATTTTATATCTATACATAAAAATATTTGATAAATATAAAATATAAATATATAAATTATATATTTATATTTTTACTCCTTTTTTTTTGCGGTACCGGGGATTGGACCCAGGGGCGTTCTACCTCCGTGCTACGCCCCCAGCCCTATTTTTTATACTTTATTTTGAAACCGGGTCTCACGAAGTTGCTGAGGGCCTCACTAAGGAGAGAGAGAGAGACAGGGAGAGAGAGAGAGAGAGCTGAGGCTGGCCGCGAACCCGGATCCTCCAGTTTCCGCCTCCCAAAGTACTGGGATTACAAGCGTGTGCCACCACGCCTGACTGTATTTTTGCTCCTTTTAATGTGTTATAATTGCCACAGAATCCTGTGCATTAAGTTACAATCATTACAATCATTACATCCATACTTTTAAAGTTAGATATCGGTCATCTTTAATAGATTACAGCGTCTAAGAGAACACAATTTCTGTCTTGTTTCATGTATCATTCTTAGGACTTAGCACAATTCTTGAATAAATATAACTTTATGAAGCTTTGTGAATTCAAGAAATTTTGTTTCAAAATTATATAAAGTCCTATGCAATGCCAGATATTAAAACTATATCATTTCGTGTGTGTGTGTGTGTGTGTGTGTATGTGTGTGTTACTAATGATTGTACCCGGCATTCTACCTCTGAGCTACACCCTCAGCCCTTTTTTATTTTAAAACATTCTCCCTAAATTACTAGGCACTGGCCTTGAATCTGCAATCCTCCTGTCTCAGCCTCCCAAGTATTGGGATTACAGGTGCTCACAACCACACCTGCTAAAAGTATATCATTTCTTAATTGTATGGTTAAAATTAGCACTTATATATGTTGCATCTGTGCTGTATGATATTTTGTTTGGTAATCTTTGGATGTTTGTAGGGACTCCATTCCTATGCTTCATTTAAAAGTTAAAGAAACACTATGTAGTCAGTGTGGCACATGCCTGCAATTCCTGTATTTGGGAGGCTAAGACAGAAGGATCTCGAGTTCCAGGCTAGCTGCAGCAACTTAATGAGACCCTTGCCAATGTAGACCCTGCTTCAAAATAAAAAATAAAAAAGAGCTGGGGGTGTAGTGTGTGGGTATAATGCCCCTAGGTTTAATCCCCTGTACCAAAAAAAAAAAGACTCATTATACAGTCCCTATTACCTAGCCACACATACACATAGTCAAAAGGGGATTGAAGAGAAGCTATGTCACTTTTATTCTGTAGACAGGTTCTGAAAAATTCGTAAATGACAGATACTACTCTTAGATTTTTCCTTTTCTATATCCTAACACCTACAAGGAGAAAGCTATGAGAAAACTCTTAATGGGATCCATAATGCCTCAGAATATATATTTTCTGGCACATTTTTAAAAATACATTCTTTAGAAAGGAGTACATTCTTTATGAGGGAGCAAAATTAGCAATGAGTAAGTAATGTTGTATTTAGGTCATATTGCTACAGTAAAATAATAGAGGGTAATGAAGATCTTTGCTGCTTAGTGTTAAAGCGATTTTATTACCAAGTCAATTTTAGCAAGGCTTTACAGTAGAATCTTGCTACTTTATTTCAGGTAGGCAGATTTTGGGCATTCATTCAAAAGAGTCACAATCAGCTTTTCATTAATGTTGTATTATACATGTGGATCCTGGGCACATTGTAATTCCTAATGAATTTCAAGAGCTATTATATTTAGAGATTATAAATGCTATCCCTTTGATTTCTGACTGCATTTTCTTAATTGGGCAAACTTATCGTACTACCCTAAAATTGAGAGGTTAGATTCCTTGGCATAAATAATTCTATTAGTACATATGAGCAGAGATTTATCCCCCTTTCATTCATAATAGAACATGATTTGAAGTAGCATTCAAATGAATCGCTAAAAAATACAATGAACCTATTATGCCCAAAATAGCAAAGAATCTGTCTTCCACCTCCCAGTTGCTATGGGTGCTCATCAGGGGTGACTCATCAGGTTCTTTTAAAAGAATGATTTACTAAAGTTGATTGCTTAATAAAGAAATCATGAAACAAAGGAGTTTAGAGGTGAAGAGAAAATGTTGACCCAAGCCAATTTGGGTCAAAAAAAATTATACCACAAAAATATCAAATCAGAACTTCATAAAAATAAGACCCAAGCTATAGAAGCACATCTTAGAAGAAAAGATCTACTAGAAAATTATTCTGAATGAATGTGAAAATTTAGGCAAGTCACTGAAACAAAACAATGTCAGAATGCCTATTTCTTAGCAGCCATGATGGAGGAAGCATATTGATGATATAAATTCCTCTTGAATCTATGGGAAAGCAACCAAAAATATGAATAAGGCTTTCCTGCTTATTCTCTGCTCTCCTAATTAGGGCTTCAGCAGTTCCTTTTGTGTTTTAGTTCTTTCACCCACAAAGTCAGCAATACCATGTAGTTCACAGTTTTATACTTCTAAAAGTAGACAAAGTAGTAGAGAACATTTACTCCAGTTATTTATTTATTTAATTATTTATTATTTATTTTTCTGCAGCAGAAAAGAACATCAGGGATTCTTGTGAAATCTAAAACTAATTTGGGGGGAATTATAATTCAATTTTCACCTACTTCAAATGGTGTTTTTTTACACTATATCCACATTTCTTTCCATCTCAGCTGTCTTGAATTATCCCTTTATTTCAGTCTTCTAGAACTTCCAAGTGTGGTGATGTGCATTCTCATGTTACTCTTCTTTTTCTTATTGGGTGGCTTCCTGAAGCGTGCCAGTCATTTTTGCTGAAGAGAGTTTGTAATTTGCCCCAGAAAGTAAAGGTACAAATGGCTCCACTCTCCTTTCACCATGCGCAGGGTCACAGGCTGCACCTGACAATCTACCTAGGTCTGACACTGAGCCTTTACTGCTGCCCCCAGGCACCAGGTGGGATGAGAAGAGTCCTTGGAATATTCTGGAGAGTGACACAGGCCCTTTCTTCACTGGGGCAAAACATAGCTCAGCTGCTCTCTGAGCGTTCTTATTGCCTTAGATGATTAAATGTTTCTCTGCTGTGAAAAAAAATCTAGCTCATAAATTATGATCTTTTATTTACAATTCCAAAGTTTAATAAATCCTTCTGGACATTTTTTTAAAATTTTTTTGGTCCATCAAAGCTCAGCTTTTGCAACTCAAAATCTCTTGCATGAGTTTTCAAAAGCTTGACTGAGGTACCATATATAGAATAAATTTGACTGTTTTAAGTATGTAATTTTAAGGAATTTTAGTAAATTCACAGTGTTTTATCAGTAACATGATTCAATTTTAGAAGATCCCCATTAATTAAAAAACATCTTATATGCTAATTTACAACCAGTCTCATCACCCATCCTCCAGACTCAGACAACTTCTAATCTACATTCATTCTTTACCGATTTGCTTTCTTAAAAGTCATTTCACAGCGGGGCGTGGTGGCGCACGCTTGTAATCCCAGGACTTTGGGAGGCGGAGACCGGAGGATCTGGGTTCGCGGCCAGCCTCAGCGCTCTCTCTCTCTCTCTTTCTCTCTCTCTCTCTCTTTCTCTCTCTCTCTACCTAGTGAGGCCCTCCGCAACTTCGTGAGACCCGGTTTCAAAATAAAGTATAAAAAAATAGGGCTGGGGTGTAGTGCGGAGGTAGAACGCCCCTGGGTTCAATCCCCGGTACCGCAAAAAAAAAAAAAAAGTCATTTAACATATGAGAATCATGTAATATAGAGTCATTTACATCTGTGTTCTTTTGCTTAACATAATTTTTTTGTTTATTCCTGGACTTTTGATAGGTATTGCATAACATGTGTAATCTTTGTTTTTGTTTTTGTTTTTGTTTTGCAGTACTGGGGATTGAATCCAGGGGAATTCTACCTCTGAGCTACACCCCCAGCCCTATATTTTATTCTTTATTTTGAAACAGGGTCTCACTAAGTTGCGGAGGGCCTCACTAAATATCTGAGGCTGGCTGCAAACCTGTGATCCTCCTGTCTCAGTCTCCCAAGTACTGGGATTACAAGTATGTGCCACCACGCCCGGCTATAACATCTATAATTTTTTAAATAAAAAAATGGAATTGCTTTTTATTTGTCTCTAATTTCTGCAGTAATATTCTCTAGTTTTCAGTTTAAAATCTGCGCTTGATATTTAAATTTTTTTTTTATTACTTGTAATGCTCTTTTAGTGGAATTGATCTCATTGTTAGGTTCATTGCTGAATGTATAGAATATGAAAAGAGCTATTCTTGACATATTTGGTAGGATTCACCTGTGAAGCTTCCTGTGCGTGAGCTTTGAGTTCTGAGAGAAATTGAGTTCCTAATTCAATTCTATTACATTTTCTAGATCTATCTGGATCTGAGTTATCTAAGCACTCTTTTAGCTGCATCCCATACACTTTCATATACTGTTTTTGAAATTTCACTAAAGTAAAAAAAAGAAATTCTCTAGAGATTTTTTAGTTTATTTTCCCCAGGAAGTACTTAGAGATGTGATATGTAATTTCCAAATAACTGAAGATTTTCAAATTTTTCTTTTCTTATTTTCAATTTACCATTATTATGATTGGAAAACATATGTTGTCAATCAATTTACACCTATTGAGATATTTTCATAACCTAATGTGTGTTCAGTCCTAGAGAACATCCCTGTACCCTTTGAATGACAGTGAATGCTGCTCTTTGGGGGTGAAAGGTACGGGAGGTATCAGTTAACGTTAGTTAACAGAGCTATTCAAGTTCTCTGTAGACTCAGTTTCTTTCTTGAAGTTTTGTTTAGTACTGAGTATGGGCACTTAAGTCATTAACTATTATTGAATACTTTATTTATTCCTTCATTTTGTCAGATTTTACATTGTGTAGTTACATAGTTTAGAGCATTCTCTCTCTCTCTCTGTATATGTGTGTGTGTATGTGTGTGTTATAGATATATAGATAGATAGATAGATAGATAGATAGATAGATAGATGATAGATAGATAGATCTACCTACATTTATATCTATCTATATCTATATGACATCTTTATGATATTTGGCCCCGTTATTATTATAAAATCATGTTATTTTTCTATCACAATTTTCACATTTAAACCTATTTTATTTTCTGTTAATATAGCCACTCAATCTTTCTTCTAGTCACTGTTTGCACTGTAAACATTTTTCTACATTTTTTATTTTCAATTTATAAGTCTATTTGAATATAAGGGATCTATCTTACAGATGGAGTAGAATTTGATCTTGGTCCTCTTAAAAAACCATTCTGAAAGTCTCTCCCTTTTGAATGGAGTATATAATCAGTTAATACAATGTTATTCATGTTTGGCTCTGTGTCTGCCAATTTACTTTGTGGTTTTCATATGTCTCATGTCTTTTTGGTCCCTGTGTTCTTTATCACTTCTATTTTAAAATATATATTTTCTAATATATAATTTTAATAACTTTGTTATAATTTTTTATTCTTAGATAACTTTCTCAGTGATTTCTCTGGGTATTACATTATGTGTCTTCACTTATTGCAATCTACTTCATATTGATATTAAATTAATCCTTATAGACTATATAAAATTGATATATTATAGCTCAGTTGTCTCCCTTTGCATTTGTGCATAAACAGAGAATATTTCTACACTTATTTAGATTTTTAAATTTTGTACAATACTGTTTTGCAGTTTACAGTTCACAAGTATTGCATTCTTTTTTAAAGTTTATTTCTAAGAATTTTATTCTTTGTGATGCTCTTTCATGTGGAATTATTTTCTTAATTTTATTTCCAGATTATTCATTACTGGCAAACACAAATATAATTAATTTTGAATGTTGACCTTGTATTCTGACATTTTGCTGAACTCATCTACAAGTTTTACACATTTTTAATGAATTCCTTAGGATTTTCTATATACAAAATCTTGTCCTCTGTAAATAGAGATATTTTACTTCTTTCTTTTCAATCTTGATACCTGTAAGTATTATTTTTTTATCTTGCCTAGTTTCCCTGGCAACCCCCTTCCACCCTATTGTACTATGGATTGAACCCATGGGTGCTTTACCTTAGAGCTATACCCCCCTTTTTTATTAATTTTTAAATTTTTTTTTGCGGTACCGGGGATTGAACCCAGGGGTGTTCTACCTCTGCACTACACCCCCGGCCCTATTTTTTATACTTTATTTTGAAACTGGGTCTCACGAAGTTGCAGAGGGCTTCACTAAGTAGAAAGAGAGAGAGAGAGAGAGAGACAGAGCTGAGGCTGGCCACGAACCCGGATCCTCCGGTCTCCGCCTCCCACTGGGATTACAAGCGTGCGCCACCACACCCGGCTTAATTTTTAATTTTGATACAGCATCTCACTAAATTGCTGCAGCTGGTCTCAAACTTGTGATTCTCCTACCTCAGTCTCCCAAGTACTGGGATTATAGGCTTGTACCAGGGCTTCTGGCAAGAATCTCCCATATAATGTTGAATAGACTTGGTGAGAGTGGACATCATTACCTGTTCCTGATATTAGGGAAGTACACTTAAACTTTAGTGTGACTTTTGATGTTAGTAGTGGACAGATAGACTTTATTAGATTGAGGACTGGGATTACAGGCATGTGCTACCATGCCAATTTAATACATTTTATGCTTAGTGATGCTGGTTTTTTATTCCTAAATTTAGTGTATTGCATCTTGTCTCTTTGTTTTGTCTCTAGGTATGTCTAACTAGTGGCTTGTCAATTTCCTTGATCTTTTTTTTTGCGGTACCGGGGATTGAACACAGTTGCGTTCTACCTCCACGCTATGCCCCCGGCCCTATTTTTTATACTTTATTTTGAAACCGGGTCTCACTAAGTTGCGGAGGGCCTCACGAAGGAGAGAGAGAGAGAGAGAGAGAAAGAGACAGAGAGAGAGAGAGAGAGAGAGAGAGAGAGAGAGCTGAGGTTGGCTGCCAACCCGGATCTTCTGGTCTCCGCCTTCCAAAGTACTGGGATTATAAGCCTGCGCCACCACACCCGGCTTCCTTGATCTTTTCAGAGACGGCTCTTGATTCTTCTCTATTGTTTCTATTCTATTTTATTTTTAATTTGGTCTTTATTATTTAATTGTTTTTGCTAATTATTATGGCTTTCCATTCTTTTTCTGTTTTCTAAAGGTTATTTTTTATTTCAGGTCTTTCTTTTTTGTTAATATAGGTATTTACAGCTATACTTTCCTCTGAACACTTCTTTAATAGCATCCCATAGATTGTATTATGTTATACATTTTTATCTTTTATTGTTTGATTTGTCTTGTGATATTTTCTTTGAAAATTTTCAGTGTATTATTTATTTCCACATATCCATACATTTCTCGAATTTTCTTTACTTGTTAAGTTCTAATTTCATTTCAATGTATTTATAATTTGTTTATACATAATTATAATTTATTGGAACTTATAGTTTATTTAACATATGCTCCCTTATGGAACATTCCATGAGTATTTAAAAAGTATACATGTTTGGTGGTGGTGGTTTTTTCTATGAGTGTTTAAGACTAGTTGACTTAAGAGTGTTTTCAAGTCTTTTATTTACTTCTTGTTCTGCCTAGTTGTTTTATCCATTATTGAATGTGAGGTAATGAAGTATCAGGCTTTTACTTTTTAAAACTTTTATTTGTCCATCCAGTTCCCTCAGTTTTTGCCTTATATATCTGCAAATATTTTGTTAGATTTTTATGTATTTACACATTTTATATATTCTTGATATATGAATCCTTTATCATCATCAAATGTCTCTCATTTACTTTTTTTGCCTCAACATCTTTGTTGTCTGATATTAATGTAGACATTCTTGTAGTCTTGTTTGAGTACACATTCACTGTTGATGGTCATATTTTTATTCAACTGATAATTTCTAGTTTTCGATTGAATAGTTAATCTTTTCAAATTTAAGGTAATTATGGAGATGAGAGGTATGGATTTACACCTGCCATTTTGCTTGCATTATTATAAAAAGTATGTCTTTTATCTCCTTTTTCTTCTTTTATTCCTTATTACCTCTTTTTAAGTGGCTACTTTGTAGTATAATATTTTAATTCATTTAATTATCCAATTATATTTTTGAAATCCTTTCTTAGTGGTTGTTCTGGGGATTGCTATATACATCTTAGATTATCAAAATGCACCTCAGATTTTTAATACCTTAATTCTAGTGAAATTAGAGAAATTTTTCTCCACTGTTGCTACATTTGTTTGCCCCAGCTCTAAAGGTATTATTGAAGGTATCACTACCAATTTCACTAACACATGTTAGAGGGGAGAACAGGCAGGTGGAGTGGGATGTGGAGGGAAATACACCAAAAACCGTGTGCATGTATATTTTTATCACATTGAACCTCACTATGATGTATAATTGCAATGCACTAGTAAAATAATTCTATTGAAATTCTGGAAGTAGATCCTACGCAATTGCCATTTATATCAATTAAAAGAGATAAAGAGAAAATATATTTATAATGTCTTATTCAATTATTCATAATTGCATAACTCATAACACCTGTGTTCTCTGTTTATTTATGAGAATTCAAGTTGGATTTTGTTGTCATTTCCCTTCATCCTGAAGTAGTCTCGTTAGTATTTCTCAAAATAAAAATCTACCAGCAATAAAGTCTCTCATTCTTTGTTTAAGTATGTCTTTATTTCACCTTAATTTGTGAAGACTGAAGAGTATGAATTAAATGAATGTGAAGAATTGTTTTGCAGGATATATACATCTCATTTGACAGGCTTTTTCTTTCCTTTGTTTTAAGCCTATTGAATATGTTGCACCGTTGCGTTCTGGCCTCCTGTTTCAGATGCCAAGACAGCTCTTAATTTTATTCTCTTCTACATGCTTAATCATCTTTCTCTTATTGCTGTCAAAGTTTTGCTTTGCCTTTTTCATTCAACAGGTCTAGCTATGAGTTCTTTTTGTTTATCTTATTTGGAATTAATAGAATTTCTTCAATGTGTAGATTGTTTTCCACCAAATTTTAGAAATTTATTGCCAGTCTTTTTTAATTATTTTTATGGCATAGTCTTGCTTCTTCTAGCCTTCTAAGATTCCCATTATATGTATGTTGGCATGCTACAGTATTGTCTCATGTATGTCTGAGTTCTATTTTTTGTATTCTTTCTCCATCCTTTTTTTTTCTTCAATTCATACTGAGTAATTTTTTTTTTCCGTACTGGGGATTGAACCCAGGGGCATTCTACCTCTGTGCTACACCCCCAGCCCTATTTTATATATTTGGAAACAGGGTCTCACTAAGTTGCTGAGGGCCTCACTAAATTGATAAGGCTGGCTTCGAAGCTGTAATTCTCCTGTCTCAGACTCCTAAGTACTGGGATTACAAGCATGCACCACCACTCCCGGTCATACTAAGTAATCTTTACCAATATATTGTCCAATTCTGATTCTTTCCTCTGACAATACATACCTTTTCTCAAGATATTTTAGAAAATCTTTATATCAGGCATTGTATTTCTTTAACAAGAAAATTTTCATCTTATTATTGTTTTATAACGTCTATATTTTAACCTACATTCTGCATTTCATGATCATTGCCATACTAATTGTCGTTAATTATATAAACATAGTTTCCTCTACTTCTTATTTGTAATAGCTGCCTAAAGATCTTTGTCTCCTATGCAAAAAAAAAAATCAACGCCTTGAAAGACTGTATGTATTGATTCTTGTGTGTGTGTACATATGAATACACACAGATACACAGACACACACACACACACCACACACACACACATTTCCTGTTGTTGGAACATGAAATATTTGAGCATATATTTTAGGAATTCCGGATGCCAACTCCCCCTCTCCAGGATGAAGTTGACAATACACTTTGCTTTATTTAGTGTCTGCTTCTCTGAAAGCTAATTCTATTTTGTGATGTTCCCTTAAGGTGGTACCAATAAAACCTTGTGCATGCATACAGCCTTCTAGAACAACAGAGATAAGTAGTATTTTATGAAGCTAACAGTCACTGTCTTATATTCTAAATCACCCTATGGTATTTCTGGCTGGATTTGAAACCTTAGGCTAGTTTTAACACCAGCCTCCCCTGATTGTTTTCCACTATGACTGTTACTGCTTTTGGCATTATCTCAGGCATGGGATTTCCCACTCTTTATTCAAATAAAATCAACTCTCTTTTGTGTCATTTTAAGGAATGAGAGATATGGGGACAACATAGTCTCAGTGCTCCTCACTAAAATGTCACAGACTTCCAATGTTTTATCTTGGTTAAAGCCTCCTTAATTTATTCTATTCTTTGGTCAACTCCTAGAATTTTTAAATTATTATTTTGACAATTTTATAGATTTTTAGCATTGCTTTTTGGGGAGAGCCTATGCCAGGTACCTCCCAGTCATTCGAAAAGTTAACCTCTCAACCTCAATTTTGAAAGGTCAAGCACTTAATAATAATCACACAAACAAACCCTTGTCTTACAAGGCTATTATTTCAGATATGGTTATTGAAAATAACTTAATTCCTCTGTTAACTCTTTAACTTGGTTCTTTCTTGGCAACACTTTTCTAAGGTAGATAATTGTTCCTGATGCAATATATTTCTTTGACTCAATAGATATTGACATTATAAGGATAAAACAAGGATGTTCATTAGCTGGCATATGTTCAATAATAATAATAATAAATATTATTGCTAATATTTTCTTTTTATAGCATTTCTGCCTTGATAATCATTAACTTTGCTCAAGAGTCATTTGAGTATTTTATAAAAACATCTCTAATTTATATCTACCATTTTCTGTAGAGAATAAGAGTACAAAAATAAAGTATTTTCTGACTTCTATATTGGCTTAATTATGTTTTGAGGTAGAAGGATCAGCAACAACATTGCCATTTTTCTTTTTTGTTGTTGATTTTTCTTTTGGTCTCTCTCTCTCTCTTTCATCTTTTTAAATTTCTAGATCCAAGGATACTGATCATTACAGGACAATGAAATGTAGCCTAGCAGTAAGCTATTTTGTTTTATTTTATATTTTTCCCCTACAAATTTATAGTAACTATCAGGAAGCCCTAATGGTACTTGATAATTTATTGATCCCTGATATAAATTCTCATTTTACCTCCTCAAAAGCCTAAATGAAACATTTTTCCCACTGTCTTGAAGTCAAGGTCCTCTTCACCCCATGCTCAGCTTATAAATTACCATGTTCATTCATCTGTTTAACAGATGGTTACTAAATCTCAAAATATGCTAAGCTCTATGCTAAGTTCTCAGTATGCAAAGGTAAATATGACATTTTAATTTTCTTCAAGTTGTCTAAAGTTCTCAGGTAAGGCCACAGACACTACCACTATATCCTACACAACGTGCTAAATGTTATGGTCAAGACACTGAGGGTAACTAAAGAAGTGAAATTGGAGGAATAACCAATAACAGAAAGGTTAGCTCTAGAAAAGTTTTGTTCAGGAAGTATGTGAACAGATTCAAGGTGCTTAAATTAATATTATAGTATGACCAGAAAGAATTCAGCATGGTATTTAGAAATAATACAAATGATTTCATATAATCACAAACAGTTCACTTTCATGAAATTATCTTAATAAAAAGTATAACTGTGGATTTTAGAATTTTCTCCCTATAACATTGTACTGGGGATTGAACTCAGGGGCATTCTACCTCCAGGCTACACCCACCACCTGCCCTTTTAAATTGTTACTTTATTTATTTTTCTCTTGATTCCAGTTGTATGAATCTGGCACTCAGTGTATGGTCATAAAGTTGTCTTGGCTGATCCAAGAGAGGCATAATCTCTACAGCCCCATTTATCATTGAAGATTTTCTTATCTATTCAGGCAACCATTGAATATTTGATAATTTTTTGGTTTAAAAAGCTGATATTTTAAATTATTTTAATTAGATATAGATTATGTCAGTAACTTAAAATCATTTTCACAATAAGCTATTTTTCTGAATTTAGTTTATTAATGTTTAAAAATTCATTTTATTCACTTCAATCTATATGTTTTTAATAAATATTTTTGAAAACATACTTATATCACATTATAAGAGTCCTTATTTGTCATAACCTTTAGTGATAGAGTAACATATTATGAAATATGTCTATGTGTATGTGTATATATATTTTACATACATGTTCTTTCTTGAAAGTCATCTGTACAAGTCACTTACTGTCTCTGAACCTCAGCATTGGTGTATTGATTTTGGTCTGATTGTTTTCCTTCTTCATGTTCCCTTCTTTTATTTTCAAAAACAAATGGTTTGTATATGGGATAAATAGCTATAACACCCGGGCTGAGAGCCAATGTGTGAAAACCTATCACTTTTCATCTTAAGCACTGAAAACAGTGAGTGGTCCTATTAGTTTTCGATTGCTGTGTTACAAATTACCACAAATTTAGTGTCTTAAAGCAGCAAGCATGTATTAATGTCATGGTTCCTGCGGGCCAAAAGTCCAGGTACAGATTATCTGTGTCCTCTTTCTAGTGACTCACAGATTGAAATCACAGCGTTGGCTTGGTTGTGCTTCTTTCTCAAGTAAGAGGTGCTTGATTACATTTGTGAGTTTGCTGTCTGTTCTGTTCTATTGATCTCTCTCTCTCTCTCTCTCTCTCTCTCTCTCTCTCTCTCTTTGTTTGTTTCACCAATACCATACTGTCTCAGTTACTATAACTTTATAGCAAATTTGGCTATGGGTGGTGTCAGTCCTCCCATTTTGTTTTTCTTAAGAACTTTGTGTTAGCTATTCAAGGTCTCTTGCTAGCTGGGTGTGATGGCACATGTCTATAATTCCAGTACTTGGGAGACTGAGAAGGAGGATCACAGGTTCGAGGCCAGCCTCAGTACTTTACTGAGGCTCTCAGAAACCTAGCAAGACCCTGTTTTAAAAAATCAAAATGTAAAAAGGGCTGAAGTTGTAGCTTGGAGGTAGAATGCCCCCGTGTTCAAGTGCCACAAACAGTCTCTTGCCTTTTTGTGTGAACTTCAGAATCAGTTTATCCATAACAACAAAGAGATTTTCTGGGATATTTTTGGTATTACATTAAATTTATAGATCAAAAATTGAAAAGAACTTAAATCTTAACAATATTGAGACTTCCTCTCTATGAACATGGACAATTTTTCTTTTTAGGTCTTTAAAAACTTTCTTTTCGACAGAGTTTTGTAGTTTTCCTTGTGTAGACCTTGTATACACTTGGCTAAACTTACATTTAAGTATTTGTTTTGTGTGTGTGTGTGTGTGTGTGTGTGTGTGTGTGTGTGTGTGTGTGCTAATATAAAGGATGGTGTGTTTTTAATTCAAATTCCAATGTTTTTAATTGCCAGAAAGCAAAATAGAGAAACAGTTGATTATTGCATTTTTAATCTTCTATCCTGAAACCTTGCAAAAGATTACTTATTAGTTCAAAGAGTTTTTTGCTGGTTATACAAGATTTTCTATGCAGATATGTGCAACAAAGACAGTTTGACAGTTGTATTTCTTTCTTCTCAATCTGTACACCATTTATTTCCTTTTTTGCCTACTGCATTAGCTCACACTTCCAGCAAAATGCTGCGTAAGAGTTTTGAAAGGGGACATTTTGTCCATGTTCCTGGTCATAACAGGAAAACACCTAGTTTTCCACCACAAACTATATTGATAGCCATAGTTTTTTTTATAAATGCCTTTTTATCAAATTAAGAAAGTATACCTTTATTCCCAATTTATTTTGGAGTTTGAAATTTTAAATCATAAATTGATACTGGGTTTTGTAAAATGAAATTTATACATCTATATGATATGATTTTTCTTCTTTAGTCATTTGATGTAATGAATCACATCAATTTATTTTCAAATGTTGAACCAGTCTAGCATATATGAAATAAATTTCTCTTGGTCATGGTGTAAAATTATTTTTGCACACTGATAGATTTGTGTTGCTAATCTTTTCTTGAGGATATTTGTATCTATGCTTATGGAAACATCCACCTGTAGTTTTCCTTTATTTTAATATTTTTGGATGGTTTGGGTTTGTGATATTGGTTTAAAAATGAATTTGGAAGTATGCCCTCTGTTTTTACTATTTAGAAGATATTGTAGAGAACATAAATTTTTATCTACTTAAATATTACGTAGACCACTCTAGGGAAACAATTTGGAACTATTGCTTTCTGTTGTGGAAAGCTATTAATCATTGGTTCAATTTACTTAATAAATATGCTTGTATTCAGATTATTTTTCCTTTTATGAATTTGAACTCTTGGGAATTTGTCAGTTTCATCTAAGTCACTCAAAATGTGGACATAAAATTGTTCATAATATTTCTGTATAATCTTTTGGAGATTATGAGATCAGTAGTGATGACCCCTCTTTTATTTCTGATACTAATAATTAGTGAATTTTTCTGTTTATCTTTTCTTGGTTAGCCTGGCTAGGGTTTTATTGATATTTTCAAAGAAACAACTTCAGGTTTTGTTGATTTTCTAAAATGATACCCTGTTTCAATTACATTAATATCTGCCTTCATTTTTATTATTTTTCTTCTGCTTATTCAGATTTAATTTTGTTTTTTATTAGTTTACTAAGTTAGAAATTTATAGTACTAATTTTAGATCTTTCATCTGTCTAATACGTGCCTTCAATATTATTAATTTTCCTCAAGCATTGCTTTCACTGCATCTCACAAATTTTGATAAGTTATAATTTTACTTTTGTTTTCAAATGGACTTTTAAAATTTCTGAGAAATTGGAAGTCAACCAAGCACCTGGCATTATATCAGTTATCTCTTGTTTCATAACAAATCACTTAAAACTTAGCAGCTTGGCTAACATTTATTATTGTACAATTTCTTAGGGTCAGGAATCTGGAGGTAGCTCAGCCAGATGGATTTGTGTTGGAATCTCTCAAAATATTTCATTCTAGCTGTCAGCCTAGATACAGTCATCTCAAGGCTCAATTTTTGCTCAAGAATCCTCTTCCAAGTTTATGCATGTGGTTTTGGAAGGCCTTAGTTCCTTGCTGGATGTCTGCCTGAAATTTTAGTTCTTGTCACACGGACATCTATATAAGTCTTATCACAAAATGTCAAATTGGTTTCCTCTGAGCAAGTTATTCAAAAGAGACCATGAGCTAAGGAGAGAGTTTCCAAGATAATTTCCATCTCCTACAACTTAAACATAGAAGTGATATACTATTGCTTTCCCATATGCTGTTAGTTACATAGACCAATTCTGGTGCAATCTGGAAGAGTGAGAACTCCATGATTACTGGGGGCCACTTTGGAAGCTTGCTACCTTGGGTATCTTTGTTGCCTTTGGCTACTCTGGGGCAAAATATCTAATAAAGAATTGGGGGTTACCAGGTCTGCAAGCTATGGCTAAAGATAGATTCTGTCTGTAAATAACAAATGCGTGATTCCAAAGGGAGTTGAGCAGATATTCCCTTTGATCAGAAAGCAACCCCATTTGACTAATAATCCCATTAGAGACTATGTAGTTCATAGAGGAAAAGAATAAAGAGATGACCTAAATTCAGAGTTAATCAGTCAAAGAGTTAAGACACTTTGTAGACTGATATCAATAGCTTCCTGGTGAGTTGCTGCTGCTGAAAGGTACTTTATGTATTTATGCAAATGTATTTATACATTGATGACCATGGATCTATTTCTTTAGCATTTGGAGACTGCTGAACATGATGAATCTTATTTAGATTCTTAATTAACTTCAACTCCTACAGAAATGTGGATGTACAGCAAATCTCCCTATCTGTTCACTTATTGGAAGGTAGATATACATAAAACATAACTGGATGAAATAATTTATCTAATTCCATCTCTAGGTATTAAATAGAATAAAATACTGAGAAAGAAGCAACATAATATTAGCTATTAGAGATATTAAATTATCCCCAAATTTTATTCTTCTGACCCAAACAATGATTGACACTACAATAACATGAAATCTGCCCCAACTACTTGTGCTCCTTGTAAGCTCCTATTACTCACAGAGCAAGGGGATGTGAAGGGCATCCTAGATAGAAATGATAAGAATTATAGTGGTGAAACAATTAGACTATGTGTAAGTATTCAGATAGTTTATTAAAAATTGCATCAAAATGGCATCAAAATGATGAGGTAGTCATTAAAATTGTAATGGTTTTAATATAAGGGAGTAAGTGGTCTGACTGGTATACCAATTCCTCAAATAGTAAAAGAAATGTGGCTAATTCACTCCATTTATTTCAGCCCTGATGGACTAGGAAGAAAAAAACTCTTGTGATGATGATGTAAGAGGTGTCTACATGTCTCCTACAACTAATGGCAGTTAATACAATGTGAGGTAAACATGGATTATGATTCTAAGTAAAGGATTGTCCAGAATGTCTTGGGATAACCCCAAAAAGGGCACTGGAGACTTTTGTGCTATTAGGGAAAAAGTCCCTTGGTGTAATGAATGAAATCTGTAATAGTTTTTACATTACTCATATACAAATATGTGGTGTCTGAATGGGTTGTGATGGAAATGGGTTTGCATGAAAATCTTTTCTTGGTCCTGATTTAGTTGGGTAGTTTTAAGCAAAACCTTTAGCATTACATAAATGCACTCATATAGTTGTTTATAAATAATACGCAATACCCAAAAGCCATCAAGTATTTTTGCCTTAAATTAAAACATATTAAAATACAATTATACTAATATCCACAATCCCTTTTTTGTGACTTATAAGAAAATATAGCCTCTAAGAAAAATTTTTGGAAACTGAAGTTTATAGTTAGACTACAAAAGATTTAATACATTTGTACCTCCAAAAGAATCAGCTGTGTTCAATATAGTATTAACAATTCAGGCTGGGCAGCAAGATAAAGGAGATTGGTATTCTGTGATCAATTGTACTAACACTTTCTTCTTCATTTCTGTCTTGCAAGAAAATCAAAGCCAGTTTGAATTCATGTGTGATGGACTCCAATACTTGTTTTCTGTGTTTTCTCAAGGATATTCAATTCTTATTATTTCCACAACTTGTTGAAATTTATATTTGTTTAAATTGAAAAATTGTTATCTGTTATTTTTATTATATGATACTGATCTCTCAAACTGCCTATTAAGCTAAAACTAAATATCTAATGCTAATCACTTGATGAAAAGGGAGGACTAATTGAAATAAAGTACACATCTCAAATTGATGTTAAAATTATGAGGAATTACTCAAGCCAGAGTTATTAGGTGTATTCCTCAAATGATCCAAAATAGGGTATTGTCTTGAAATCAAAACAAGAGGAATACGCTTTGAATGGTTTGTTCAATTTGTACAAGCATCATCTGTCTCATCTGGACATTTCAGTAACCTAGATGCACAAATATAAGAGGAAAAAGACTAAATTTTCCATGATATTCTGGACACCTGCAGGCTCTCTCTTGGAGCTTCAAAGAACTGTCCCCCTGTTGAGTACTTTGGGATCACACTCCTCCAGTGTTGGAATGACATTGGTGTTTCCAGTAACCCATCTACAAACAGGAATCTTTGGGTGACAGCCCATGACTGCCAACCAGTGGCTATCCTGGGGATTTTGTATTCGCAAATTATTTGAGGTTGCCTCCAGATATAAGACTTTGAGAGACACTTGTTAGCCTGTTATTGGAATTCAATTGAAATTGTTTATATTACATAAGGACACACAATTATTTTAAGATCTGAAAAATTCATAATATCATGAGTCATGTCAGAATCATGTTAGAAAATGGAGAAAAATTCATCCCCAAATGGAAAGGTGTACTCAATAATATATGTGAGGAGATCAGAGGTTTTTATCATAGTTGATCAGGGGGCTCTTAAGCTTTTGAAGTTGGTGTTAGACCAACTTGAATATTTCTTTGATTCACAGCCAAATGGATTGTTGTTTGTGATTGTTTGCTAGAATATGGTAAAGAATTTATAAGGATTACCAATGGTTCCTCAAAGAGAAGGCTGAAATTCCAATTGGAAAGCATCTGTATTGCAATTCTTTAAGGCTATATTGACTGAAGAAAGAAAAATCTCAACAGGCAGGATAAACTGTGGTAATTCTCATAACATCATAGAGAATAGAATAGCAATTACCATATTAAGAGTTGTCAGTAAGAACAAAGACTATGGGAATTGTCCATTGTTTGAAGCTGAGAGTCCAGAATGGGTTAGGACAAATTTAAGAACTATTCAACTCAAGAGTAATCTAGGTTTTTGATACCTTCTGATGTCTTGGTGATGCTGGATGAACATTTGCAATAATTCTAATGTCGCTCTGTCTTTTGGTTTCTGTTTCACAGGTTTTATTCATTTCTGTATGTGCATTCTCAGGTAATAAGTGGGAACTGTTGCTTCCCCAAACATACAAAGGGCTTTGTTGAACAGCAGAGATGTGGAAAATGTGTCATTTCTAAACTAATAAATGATCTTTTAAGAAAGGTGTCCAAATATAATAGTTACAAGTATCTTCTGCTTTCACAACTTGTGCCCTAAAGCTTATAGATCATATATTTGTGGATGCAGGGCAATGATCAAGAGAGAATGTATGTGGTGAACTGACCCCAATGTCATTTAGGGGATGACATGAAGCTCCAGGAGTCCTTTCAATTATCCAACACTGTGTGATGGCAGCACATACCATCTCTCTAGCAGTCCCCAGCTTCAGATTGCAATGACTCTTTTTCTGAACCATGTGAACTCTTGTATTAGTGTCTTTACAGGGAAAACACTATATAGATATTTATTCATATTTTTATTTTTTTCTTAATTGAGACAAAGTTTATATGACATAAAATTTCTATTTTAAGGTGGACTATTCAATGGCATTTTGTAAATTCACAATATCATGCAGCCGCCACCCCTATTTTGTTCCAAAGCATTTTTATCACTTTACCGGAAAACCCCATATTTATTAAACATACTTCCATGTTCCCCAGCAACCATGAAGCTGCTTCCTGTATTCCTATATTTATCTATAGTAGATGTTTTGTACAAATTGAATCATTCAATATGTGGCCATTTGTGTCTGGTTTCATTTACATAGCATAAATTTGTGTGTGTGTGTGTGTGTGTGTGTGTGTGTGTTACTGGGGATTGAACCCAGGGGTAATCTACCTGAGCTACACACTCGGCCCTACTTAATTTTTTTTTTAAATTTTGGAACAGGGTCTAAGTTGCAGAAGCCCTCACTAAGTTGCTAAGGCTGGCTACAAATCTGTGATTCTCCTGTCTCCACCTCCCAAGTACTAGGATTACAGGTGTGCTCCACTGCACCTGGCTAAATAGCATAATTTTTTGAGATTCATTTGTCCTCTGGTCCAGCACTTCTCTTGATGCTTGGAAAAAATCATAAAATAAAACATAAAAATTCATGTCCTCACTAGTTTGTAATTTAGCAGCTGGAGAAAGCTAAAAACAATAGCTACGGCATATAAGCATCCTAAATTGTATAGTACAGTAGATGGAAATAATTGATATGGGAAAAAGAAAATAAAAGTAAAATGGATTTGGGGAGATGGGTGGAAGGATTGGTTGCAATAATAAGTAACAGACCACATCAGGATTCAAAGAATATGAAATTATACCAAAGAATATACAGACGTGATGGCTTTGGTTTAGCAGAAACGAGGGAGGAGCAACGCATGCAGAAATATTAAGACTAGGAAATGCTCTGGTGTTAAAGTGTTCATAGTACAGTGAAAAACAAACCTTCAAAGAAGCTCAAGGGACTGGATGCCAGAGAGTGGGTGAGAATAATAGAAGGTCATAGACATGTTAGTGGCACATATCATGTAAGGGGCCATGTGTAGGATTGTAAGGACCGTGACTTTTACTCTGCTTGAACTGGGGATATGTGCATGATTTTGATATGCTCATACTCTGCTTTAAGTATCTAAATGCTATATTGAAAATAGAGTGGGGTGATATGGTATATTTAGGAATACAGAGAAGAGATAAAGATGACTCAAGCTCTGAGTTAGTGCAGGGATGGCGAGGCATGCATGCGCTGCCAAGCATTGGGAGCAACTTCCCCATAAATTGGATGTAGGGGGAAAAAGAGAGTGAAAAATGACTCTGCTATTTTAGGACTAGGCAACTCAGAAAAAGAATAGAATAGATGTGAACAGATATCCAATCACTACAATAGAATTTGAGAGCGGTGTACTAAGTCTCTTACAGTGGAAAAGCTTAGATTTTGCTCTAAATTATGACAAATGAAAAGTTGACCAGTAGGAAACTTAGACAGGGGATCTGAGATATGAGATCATGATATACATTAGCTAGGCTGTAAAAAAAAAATGTGTCTGGTGTTGGTGTCTCAAAGTATAAGCATACTACATCGAGGAAATGTGGATTCTTTAGATTTGAAATTTAATTATCTTCTTGGGGGAGAATGGTTCTTCAGAGAGTCCCATTAGTGAAGAAATTTCAGAGTGTAGGAGCAGGCAGCTCAGCAGGCATCAACAGGTTTTAGTACTCTTTTTTTTTTCTTCTTATGCTAAAATATTTTTTAAATGTTAGTGGTGCATTGTAATAACACACCATAGTAAGGGTCGGAATGACAGGAACATGCATGCAGCATTTGTTACGTATTTCCCTTTGGATCCCACCCAGTTCCCTCCCCTCCCCCTCCCCATGCATAACATGAACATTGATATTGATAACCTTGTGTATGAACAATCAATCAATCAGATTTCCCCTTTCATGTCCCCACCTCCCTCCTCAAATCCCCTCCCACTATTCTGCTAGTGTCCCCCTCATTTATCTGAAGTCCTCTTTGTTTCCCAATTTCTTTCTAGCTTCCACTTGTGAGTGTAAACATATGACCCTTAACTTCTATGACGGGCCAATCTTGCTTAGCATAATATTGTTTTTTTTTTTTGTGGGACTGGGGATTGAACCCAGGGGCATTCTACCTCTGAGCTACACCCCCAGCCCTTATTTTGAAACAGAGTCTCATTAAGTTGCGGAGGGCCTCACTAAGTAGCTGAGGCTGGCCAAGAACCTGGGATCCTCCTGTCTCAGCCTCCAAGTACTGGGATTACAAGCATGCGCCACCACACCCAGCTTCTTAGCATAATATTCTTAAATTCCACCCATTTTCCTGCAAATGACATACTTGTTCTTCATTATGGCTGAGTAAAATTCCATTGTGTGTGTATATCATAATTTTGTAACCCATTCATCTGTTGATGGGCGCCTAGCACTCTTTGTCCTAGAATGTGGATTGGTAAATGCTTACCCACAGGCAAAATCCAGCCATCCTCCTGTGTTTGTAGTAATGTTGTATGGCCACATAGACACATGCATTTGCATTTGTTTACATTTTGTCTGTGGCTGCATTAGTGTTACAATAGCAGAGCTAACTGGATGCAACAGAGATCAAAGGGCACATAAAACCTATATATTAACTATCCACCCTTTTATAGCAAATATATACTGACTCTAGTCTTTGACTGTTTGGGGGATACAAAGAAAAATTGCTTCATTCTCCTGACTAGATGCTACAGATGTGCCTCATAAAAGTGCCTCTATCCTCATGTTTTAATCCTTTATGTTTAGATTTCTTATCTTATAAGCACTTGCCAGGCAAGTCTAAGATGAAGGCACAGTCGATGTCAGCAACTAGGGCCTGTGACAACTGTACAGATTATAGTTCTGGCTGAGCTTGTAGATTATGAGACCCCACTAGTAACTGGTAAAGGTTATTGAAAGAAAATCTAAGTCACTGTATTCCAGAATCATGGATGCATTAGATAAGATCGCCCAAGAAAATTATTTCATAAACTAGGGAAGTACAAGTATGAAATAATAGTTTTTAGTATTTTGGTTTATTGTCCTTTATTTTCTGACCGAAAGAAGAAATTTACATAGGAGTATTTACCTGGATTACTCGTATCTTTGATTGCAATGTTTAAACAAGATAATGAAAGGTTAGAGACATATACAATCATCTTTTTATTATTCTTGCTGCTCAGGCAATATCTCATATGGGAAAATGGTGGCTTCATATACACAAAGTATTCTAGAACTCAGGAAGCATGTTGGCACTCTTAAAAACATATTAAAGTTTCCACTAAATAATAGAAACATTACTGAAAGGCAAAGGAGTGCTTTAATTACTGTATTCTAGAATTTCAAATGACTTACACAGAAGATATTGGCCAGCTGTTCTTAATCTCCGTAGAGAAGAGTGCAACAGAAGCAAGCTGATACAGCAGCAGTAAAGTCAGCAATAGGAGATTTTGCTAAAAGCAAGATTGAAAACATTTGAAGGTAGATTAAGACATCTTCTCTGGAGATCTTTTAGACCTGAATGGATTCTCATTTGTACAGAATGATGAGTATTTAGTCTTGGAAAACGTTGGCAAGAGGACTGGGTGTAGTTTTCTGTCTATAAAGTTCTGCAGAAGCCTTTAAAATAAGCAAAATATTTCTCAACACATTAGCATATGAGAATTAATTTGTACAAGACAGTTAGTTGTGGGTTTTAGGCAGAGTTCCCAAACTTATTTGACTTACCACCCCCTTTCAAGAAAAAAAAAACCCATACCCAATACCCCTTGAAAAACTACCTTCTTTAAGAAAATAAATGGAAAGATGCACTGAAGTGACAGTTGTTCCTCTTCTCTCTTTAATTTCAGCACCCACGGGGCAGGATCCCCCACTCGTGAACCTATGGAGAGTCATAAGATGTTTTCTCCTCTCCTATAATGACTGGGAGATTGAAAATATTTTTAAAGACAAAGTTTAGCAGACAGCTCCAAAAAATAAATGTATATGCTTGCTTTCTAGTAAAGATTTTAAAAACTAAGCATTGAAGGAATAGGAATGGGCATTGAAGCTAGCTTTAAAATTCACAATCATTTGAGAAACTGAGACAAAATATTTTTAGGTCCCATTCAGAAAAAAAACTTAGTCAGAAAAATAAAATGAATAAGTAATTCATTATATTATATATATATATATATATATATTACAGATTGAATGATATATATATATATATATAGTATAGGTTGAACTATATATATAGTACAGATTAAACTATATATATATATATATATATATACACATCATTCATATATATATAGTACAGTTGAAAACATGAAAGTATTATTTTGATAGGAAATTTGGGTAAACTAGTTAAATAGGGTTCCAAATAAGAAAAAAATGCTATAAAATACATATGAAACATTAAAAGAAGCATTTTCAAAAATAGGAGACAAAATGTTCTAATTAAAAGAAAGGTGACAAAGCTCAGGAAATTAAAACAAGAATTAATAAGTGGCATGGCATTAAACTAAAAAGTTTTTGCACATCAAAGGAAACCATCAAGAGTCTAAAGAGAAAGCCTACAGAATGGGAGTTTTTGCCAGCTATCCCTCTGGCAGAGGACTTATATCTAGGATATAGAAAGAACTAAAAAGACTTTACACTAAAAGAAACAAATAACTCAATCAAGAAATGGGCAACTGAATTGAATAGAAACTTCACAAAATAAGAGATACAAATGGCCAATAGATGCATGAAAAAATGTTTAACATCATTAGCAATCAGGGAGATACAAATCAAAACTACTCTGAGATTCCATCCAACCCCAACCAGAATGGCAATCATCAAGAAGTCAAATAACAATAAATGCTGGCGAGGATGTGGGGAAATTGAAAGTCTTCTACACTGTTGGTGGGATTGCAAACTAGTTTAGCTGCCATGGAGATCAGTGAGAAGATCTTTAGAAAATGGAATGGATCCACCATATGATCCGGCTATACCACTCCTGGGTATCTTTCCAAAGGGGTTGAAACCAGAGAACTACAGTAATATATGCATATTCATGTTCATAGCAGCACAATTCACAATAGACAAATTATGGAACCAACCTAGGTGTCCATCAACAGATGAATGGATTACAAAATTATGGGATATACACATAATGGAATTCTACTCAGCAACAAAGAAGAACAAAATTGTGTCATTTGCAAGAAAATGGAAGGATATGGAGAACATTATGTTAAGTGAGATTAGCCTATCACAGAAAATGAAGAGTCATGTGTTTTCTCTATGTGCAAGCTAGGGAGTAATTGAAATACAAGAGGGACTCCAGACAATAGAGGAGAAGCCTCAGCGGAGGCAGGGAGGTGTTCTAGGGAAGGGGAAGGGGAAGGGGAAGAATGAAGTTCATTAATGGAATTACTACCATTGACCATGTGTACATATGAGAATATACCAAATTCAATCTCAGTACTCTGTATTGGGAGGGGGGAAGGGGTGCATCAACTGCTGTGTGCATGTATGTTACTGTTAACTTGATTCTTGTAGTGATATGAGACCATAATGCACCGATAAAATCACATTTAAAAAATAAATAAAATTCAAGTTTCATTAAAAAGAACATTTCTTTTGTGCAAAATAAGCAATCTCACACTTAGAGAAAAATATAAGAACTATGCTTCTTCTTAGAATATACTACTTTAACATTGGGTATGGTAGCCAGAAAGTTTTCGGTAATATATGTAAAGTGAGATCATCATTTGTTGGAACATTTCTAATAAATTTTTCTTCAAGAGGAACTTGCTTTCACAATTAGAAAAGCACTCATTTGTTAGTGTATCTATTTTCTTAACTCCTGAGGATGGGATGGGGACAATTGGTGCTTCTCAAATAATAAAAGCTGACAATCTCATTTTTATTAAAAAAAGGAATAATTCTTTAAAAAATTAACAAATTTTAATAGTTTTCATAACATTTTGAAAACAAAACAAAAAAGAAGAAAATTAAATGCCAGTTATACTAAAAACAATAGTTAGTTGAAACTATCTAATAATAACCTCTAGTAACTCACTGGGCCAAGTTTTGAAGTAAGGAAGTATAACTTCACGGTAAACATTATTAACTACTACATTGCAATATATACATTCCTACCAAAGAGTCCAGTAGGGAGGATTGCATAAATAATTCCTACTGAGTTGTTATGTATCACAGATTATCCATCCCAGGACAGTAGGATACAGGATTTATAGGAAAATAAAAATTCTGAATTCATATAAAATGTAGTTTACCAATCTTACAAATATCCTTCATTTATGTCAATATTAAATGATTCTGAGCTGGGCGTGGTGGAGCACGCTTGTAATCCTAGTACTTGGGAGGCGGAGACAGGAGGATCACAGGTTCACAGCCAGCCTCAGCTACTTCGTGAGGCTCTCCACCACTTAGTGAGACCCTTTTCCAGAATAAAGAATACAAAATAGGGCTAGGGATGTAGCTCCCAGGTAAAATGCACCTGGGTTCAAACCCCAGTACCGCAAAAAAAAAAAAGTGATTGTACTACTCAGAAATTTAAAAAATATTATTCATATCTATATATTCATTTATTCCTCATAAAACTGAAACCAAATCAAGGTGCTGTAGATTACTGATTCACAGGAATTTGACTTTGAAACACTGCCTGTCACCATGTAAAGGTCATCAAAGTTTTTCTCAAAACTGACTTAAATTTTTCATAAGAGTAATTCAATTTGAAGTAGTTATAAATATTATAGGAGAGGTAGTTTGTGGCTTCTTATCTATTTATATTTCTAATAACTGTTCAGCATAACCTGCACATCATTACCTGCTGAAGCCATGTATTTAGTGTTAGGCCAAATAATTTCAACAAATGAATAGCTCTATTCCAGATTAATTTCTTTTTTGCCTTTTTCTTTCTTCTTCTTTTATTTCCCTTGAGGATATCTCTAAGTTAATGATTCAACCTGTGAGTCATTATGATTCCAATTTCCAATTATGATTCCAATTTCACCGTAGAAATCTCTGCAAAAATTTCCCTACTAATAATAAGTTTTTTGCAGATTATGTTAAATATGCCAAATGTTAAATTATGAAAATTTATCTAGTATATTCTAGCATGTGGTTTTCATTTTTCCTCTACCTTATCCAATTACTCAGATCAATATATATTTTATTCCAGGTTATCTGATGATTTTGACAATAATCATAATGTAGTTGGTCATAGCACAGGATCCTATTTTTAATATTTGATTTAAAATATTTTACCCACAACTTTAAGTCAAGATCAAAAAGTCACACTATTTCTCAAGTTTACAAATTTTCTGCCCTATTTCACTTTGCCCCTCTCATCTAACAGTTCTTTCAAAGCTATCACTATAATTTCAGTTTATTTAAAATAATAAAATAACAATGATTTTTTTAAATTCCATCCCTTGCAGCATGGCCTTAAACAATTTTCTTTTTGAAAACATTTTAGGGTCTAAATATGAATGTCTTATCTCATGTGCACTGTGTCTTTTTGTTGTTGTTGTTTTGCTTTTTAATTTTTTTTTACGTTTTTTATATTTTTATTGGTGCATGCTTTTTTAATAATCAAATGCAAGCCCAGCACTGATATCAGCTAGGAAAATAAAGAAGGAGGATCTTAGAAAAAAATTTCAAACAATATTATTATGCAACATGTGAAAGTATTACTACCAGTTTTACTAACAGGGTAGGAAGGGAGGAGGTTTACCTGTTAAAAATAAAAGGAAGCAGGGCGTGGTGGCAGATGCTTGTTTTTCCAGTACTTGGGAGGCTGAGACAGGCGGATCCCAGGATTGAAGACAGCTTCAGGAATTTAGTGAGACTGTCAGCAACCTAGTGAGACCCTGTTTCAAAACTAAAAGTAAAAAGGGTTGGGGTTGTAGCTCAGAGGTAGAATTTCCCTGGGTTCAACCCTCAGCATAACACATACACACACACACACACAAAAAAGGAAAGAAACAAAGAAAAAAATGAGGCAAATCAGAAAATCAGAGAAGAATTTAATCTGAGGCTTCAATCTGAAATAAAATATAATCTTCGGAATATTTTGAAAAAGTTCATAAATTTAAGCCTTAATTTTTAAGTTAGTCTTAATTTGGGAACACCCTGAATTCTATGAGTGCCCTTAGACTGGCCTACTGGTTACTCCCAATTTACAGCTGAAATACATCATTTCATTTCATATATCTTACTATATATTATTGAGCTTTTAGAAATGAGTATATGAAATTTTATAATTCTGAAGTAACGTGCAAAGATTTTATCATTCCCTGATTCATTGCTGGACAGCTATAAGCAGCCGCACCGAGGTAAGTTCATTGCACAAAATGCAGATGTGCATTGAAGTCTCTCAGCCTGCAGAAGGCAACATGGATATATGGGAAACCTCCGCTCGCCCTGCCTGCAGCAACTCCTCTGGCCATTTTAGACCTGGCACTGATGGGTTTCCCAGGGAGCAACATTCATCCGCCCTTGAGCACAATCACATCATCTGCTCTGAGAATGTAAGAGCTGAACGCTTTAAAGGCATAATCTAAAATCATTTTAAAAGTAGCAATTCTAAAGTTTTTCTTCCCCAAACTATTAATATGAAAATAAAGACAACTCTCCTTTAATCTATACTTCATGTCTCAACATGAAAAGCATGTTTAATCTTGACTTTATTAATTCTCTAGATATAAACATCTGATGTGCAAGTGAACTTTCTAAAGGCTTAATACAGAATACATTACTCAATACTTCCTTTTCTTCACATTGACTCTTACTTATCACAGGCATATTTTTAAAAAGTCAATGAAAGTACCACATCCCTTGCTTCCCGAACTCAATATACAGTCCTCCAATATGCTCTTGGAATCCTGTGATGCAATGTGATGTATTCAGGGATTTCCCTTAACCTCCATGACAGTTCTAGATATATTGGTTCCATCTAGAATATTCTCTAAAAAATTTGCTTTCAAAAAAGTCTTTCTATGTCATAAAAGAGAAAATAAAAATAGTTAAATTTAACTCAATCTCATAAAATAAAATTAGGAAGATATTTTAAGTGAAATGTAAACAAAGTATTTTTGGTTGCTTTCTGTTAGTTTGGAAAACAAAAGGATCGATATTCAATTCTGTACAGAAATGTGGCTTCTCGTTTATTATTAATGGTCATCAAAACCTTATCAGCGATCATATGGAAGCATCAATCAAAACTACAAAACATATTAAAGTCTAGAAAATTTTCCCTAAGGAAATATTTGCACTAATATGTACCTTGTTCATTAAAGCCTTGTTTGCAGTAATAAAATTTTTTTAAAAACAAAAATGGTCATGGTTAGGGGATTGGATAAAGAATTATGTACTTTCATACAATAAATACTAAGCATGTATTTAAAGTGAGATATGTTTTGTATATGCTCTAATTAGAAAAATCACTAAAGTGTTATGAAATACTTTGTACTGTAATTATGGTTATTACATATTTTACATACACAAACACACCTTATTTTTGAAAAATTATGTCCCCAAATATGCATAGCAAATATATTGAGTTTGAACCAGGAAAGTTTTGCTTTAATTTTTCTATTTTTATATTTTGAAGCTTTAAATAAATATATATGTATATGTTCTAATTGTAAAGGAAAATATTTTAAAATTAAGTAATAAGAACATATAAGAATATAATATTTTTATCTTTTAAAGACCTTAATCTCAAGTGAAACATTGATACAAGGTTTTCAATTAAATAAGGCCATCCACTTATTATCTCAGTATACAGTTTACTAATATAAATAAAAAGACATACTCTAAGTTAGGTTCCATCCTAGAAGTTTTTTTTTCCATTATATTTCATTCCACAAAACAAGGTAAGGCTCAAGAATTGTTTTTAAAAAAGAAGAAAAACAGTCAGACATGGTTGTACATCTTTAATCCCAGTATCTGGGAGGCTGAGACATGAGGATCCCAGGTTTGGAGACCAGCCTCAGCAACTTAGTGAAACTCTCAGCAACCTAGGGAGAACTTGTTTCGAAACAAAAAATAAGAAAAAAGGGTTGGGGGTGTAGTTTGGAGTTAAAATGCTCCTGGATTCATTCTCCAGTAACA